>QRFJ01003871.1:0-120860 GCA_006176705.1 Cocos nucifera
TCTAGAGATCCTCTTCTTCTATCATCCTCCAAAAATTAGATCTGGATCTGATCTGGAGGATCTTCAAAACTCCTTTTGAAGATCAGCAGTCGTCCTTTGCAGCAGCGCAGCCTTCTAGCTTTCAGTCGCCTTTCTTTGATCTGAATCGCACCAACCAAAAAATCCAAAACTCCTTTTGGATGTGGAGAGGAGAGGGAGAAGGTGGTTTGGCATGGAGGAAGAGGGGAGAGGCAGCCTTGGGCGTGGGAATTGTGATTCTTTCAATCACTTCCAATCAGAATCTGGGTTGGGCGCAGGGTCTTATTTATAGACTAAGCATGATCCAACTCTTCTCTTCCTCCCAACCAATCACAACTCTTTATGAAATCAGATCTAAATCTGATTGGTGGGAATAGAGTCCCCTGGATTCCTCCTTAGAGGGTGCCTAAGACCAGTCAAAGTTGGTTCTTAGGAGAACTCTAATTGGAATCCAAAAAGGAGATGGAGTCCTTGTCCAACAAGGACTCCTAGGCGCCTCCAACTTGGGCACACGCCTAGGGTGGCGTGCGCCCTCCTCCTTGCCAGGTTCTGGCAGGGGGACAGGCCCCCACCAGCTCTCCAATAGGTGCATGACATGTGGTCAAAAGTCAAAGCATCAATGGTCAACATTTGACCAGTCAAAGGTAGACTTTTGACCAAAGTCAAAGAACAAGAAATGGCAGGTGACCAAAAATGGCAGGTAATGTCTTACAAAATAAGACAACCTTTTCTGACTTGGACAACCTCCAGTCAGACCATATGAAGGCCTCTGATTGAGCACAAACTCCTTTGGCTCAGTCAGGACAACTTATTTATGATAGCAAAAGAAGAACGTTAGGTTCAATCGAGTGCTAGCACGATTTTCTTGAACCTAATTGAATCTCATTCAGATCAATTGAACTAGATCAGTTCAATTGATGATCACCAGATTCAAACCCTTATTTGTGTGACCAGTTAGGTTCAGTTCTGTATGGTAATGGGATATGTCATGATCTCTATCATCGACATCATCGAAACTCCTTTCGATGGATCAGAACTCTTCTGATTCGAACAGCTAGAATGATCGATCATCTAAATCATTCTAATTGCTCCCAAAATCCACCAGTGACACCTAGCAGTATATGGTGGCAACCCATCAGAGCTGAATGCGAACCTCTTGGTGCAGCTACCTGTGTGATTAAGTTCTTCTATCTTGAGCCCCGATCAGATTAGGGTTAAGGTAAACTCGTCAAACCCTAGTCTCTGTCCTATGATGTAATCATTCGATTCAAGTCCAATGTGAAAATCTAAATAGAACTCTTTCTATTATTTCACTCTATCATGGCCATGGACTTCTGGACTTGATTCTCATGATCATCATAGGGCAGCTCCTCTACCACCGAGGTAGATAGATTTCATCTTGATGCAATCCAGTTCCTACAATGAACATGCTATAGCCAACATATACCTTAAGGTTCCGAATGGCTAGGAGACCGAGTAATAGTGTAGTCAAACTATAACACCCTCAAAGTGAACTGTCGATGCACCTCAGATCAAAAAATCAGACACACTACTGCAGCATCGAGTCAGTCATTAACGAGAAGGTAGACTCCCTAATGACTACTCGAGGTGGTCACGCTCAGTGCCCTCGTTCTCTAACGAGTATCTGTACTCTCGCTCCGGTGTCTCCACACCGTAGACTTAAGACTCATCTACTAAAGAGAAGCGATTGTACACCAACCTTCTGGATCAATCACCATCCTCGTGATGATTCTATGGTCGGGAGCATTTTATGAGTTAACAATGATTATTCATGTCTTAAATTTTCAACTCTTGAAAATATGAATTATCATTATCATTAACTCAAAGGATGTATCACAGAAACTAAATATACATATGTGATAGAAAATAATCCTTTTTATTGATATTAGTCAAAATTATAATTTTGCCCTTAGAAGTGTATTATAAGTGTCAGCCAATTCTGGCTTTTAGGGCACATATATCTAACACCTGGGACATAAGATGGAGCAAGAAACCAATACCAAGGCATGAAGACTATAGAGAAGACAATTTCTATAGGTTAGTTGGCTCAGTCTGAAATTAGATCGACTAAGTATCAGTGGATAGGCTAAATAGAAAGATGCGCATTCAGGACCGTAGGCATGGCATGCAACTGAGGAGACTCAGTGCTAGACTGAGCCAACCCAATCTCAAGTTAGCCATCCTAGTGTTGAGATTGAGCCGGCTCAGTGTGCGGGTAGAATTACGTAAGGGTCTATTTGGGACTTGGGTCTGGGTTGATCCTAGGGTTCTTAAGGCCTTGTTTGAGAGATCTTAAGGAGGCTAACTCATGTATGGGTCAGGTTTAGATACAGAGGATGAGGGCATGAGAGACATAGGTGAACATAGGGTCAATAAGCACTTTCATGTATTGGGTTAGCCAGAGGAGTTTTTGGTTAGGCCTAAAGGCTATGTATAATTACATAGGTTGTATTAGGATTTCATTATGCTATGGAATATCGATCTTTTCTTCCTCAACCTCTCTTCTCTCTTCTCTCAAGTGTTGCCTTCCTAGGTTCTTGAAGAAGCTCTAGAGAGAGGGGGCACCTCCCTAAAACCCAAGGAGGGAGGCGACCCATCATAGATCTAGGTGGTAGATTAGTGGTATACTGTCCTTAGACGATGTCAAAGGTCTCTCTATGTCCGCGCTAAAGATTTGGGGTTTCCGCAATAATTGGCATCAAAGCTAGGTGATGCTAGGGTGCAGCCACAAAACAAATACCATGTAAGAAAGAAAGAGGCACAAGGGGGCATGCATAGGCTTCTCTGGTGTTGGTGCAGAAAATAGTACTGACGCCAGTGTTTGCTGGAGCTGGTGAAGATGAGATCACTGACGAGACCTATAAGAAAAAGTTCAAACTAGAGGTAGGTAGCTTCGGTAGGATCCTCCAACGATCAAGTTAGCTTTTTAGCCAACAAGAATGGAGTGCTTAGGAGAAATATAAGTGGAGATGAGAGCTTAGAGAGAAATACATATCTGGAGGGTTCCTTATATAGGCAAAGCCTATAACAAAATGAAATTGATAGCCATAATGAAATGTCAGTAGGCCGTTCAGGCCACATGGAGTTTGTTACAAAGAGTGGGCTGTCATTTGTTGTGACTTATAAGTGGTTAGGTTCTATTTGTTGAACTTCAGACGTAGCTTTTGCATCTATTAACAAACCATGTGCATTGGGATGAAGAACTTGGAGTTAGATAGGCCGAACCTGAATATCAACTTTTCAATGATAGGTGGTGAACTTGTAACTTGGTTAAAATCTATTGGTGTTGTCTCCAATAGCTTTAAAGGATACTCATGCCCATACCCTTTGTAAGTTGCTCTTGATAGCAGAGTAGTCAGCAGGTGCATCACTGTTCAGTGATGATGTACTGCTACATCTCATCTGTTTGTCATACTAGTGTCACACACTCCTTGGTTACGAGGAAAACCAACTAACATGATATACAATGATCTATACTTGATAAATGTCATCATCCTTTCTAATGACATATCATTTGATCGCGAATATGATTTAAGAACTACATGATAAGTCCTTCTTTATCATTTAGAAGTAGTTCTAAGGACTTTCATCATAACATAGAAATTCAATATAGAAGACGTACAAATTTATGATGAAAAATATCAAATAATTTTTATTAATAAAAAATTAATATATAGTTATAATAATGAGCTCAATCATCTATAACCTAAATAATTGGCTTTAGGATATTATTTCCTAATAACTCTCACTTGGACTAAAACCAATTAGAATAGTATTGAATATCCATCTTCAACTTGTGATCTTTGAACTTCCTGATTTTGAGAGCTTAAAAGGATAAGCTAGATTATCCTTTCTATAGATCTTCTGAAGATCGATGTCACCTCAATCCATGATCTTTCAGACAAAATGGTAATGATGTAGAATATGCTTCATCCACTAATATGCCTTCTATTCTTTTGCCTAAGCTATGGCTCCAGTGCTATCATAGTAGATCAGCATTGGACCATCAAGGGTAGGTGCTATAAAAAAAACTAGTTTCCAACCGCAAGATTGATCCGATCTAATCAGATCTGTAGCAAAATTTTTTTTTAAAAAAATTTTCTGTAATCGGATCAGATCTAAGAGTTCTTAGATCTGATCCATATGATCTGATATCAAAAAAAAAATTAAAATAGATCCAGAACAACATTTGTTACCTATTTAGGGTAAATATTGAAGGAAAAAACTATTTTTCCAGATCAGGTTCGTTCAGATCAAGAGAGATAATTTAAAAATTTTTTTCTTAGATAAAAATCAAGTCTGAGACTTTCTAGATCTAATATTATTGATCTAATTAAAAAAATAAAAATAAAAAATAAATTTAATTTAATTTAATTTATCTTATTGAGGATAATCTGATTATCCTATGATGGTCCTGATATCTGCCTGAGATCTGCATCTAGCCACGTAAGTGCCTGGCCTCTATCGGTATCCACTCAGATGGGATCTGAAGATCTTCTCTTTTTTTTATCACCTCTCCAAAAATTAGATCTTGATCTAATTTTGAAGATCTTTAAAACTCTTTTCGAAGATGTGATTTGTCTATTACAACAGTGCTGCCTTCTTCCTTTTCCTGTTGCCTTTCTCTTACTTGGATCGCACCAAACTGAAGCCCAAAAATTCTTGGGCATGGGTAGGAGAGAGATGACCAAAAGATGGCATTGAGGAAGAAGAGGGGCAGCCTTGTGGCATGGGCAATGGATCAAGTTTTTTTTCGATCTTGCCGTAGACAAGGCTTTTTATAGACCCTATTGCGCCATGCAGTGCCACATCATCCTGGCAAATCATGATCTTTTATGCAATCAGATCTAAATTTAATTGATGGGATGATATTATCTAATCTAATCAGATGAGATCCCCTCTAAATCATCCTTAGATGGCACCAAGACTGGTCAAAGACAAGTCTTTGGTACCACCTAGGTAGAAACCCCAAAGCAACTGGAGTTCCATCTGTATGGGACTCCAGATTCTCTATCCATGGGTGCATGCCTCCCTAGGCATGCGCCCTTCATCCTTCTACTTTTTAGTAGATGGATTGGTCTAAGAATTCTCTCCTATAATGGCTTGACACATGGGTAGATGTTTAAGTATCAAAGGTCAATATTTGACCAAATGTCCGAAACAGAATTTAGCAGGTGATGAAAAATGACAGGTGTTGTCTCAAATTCATCTTATAAATTAAGACAACTCTTTTTTGACCAGCACAAGCTCCAGTTAGACCAAGTAAAGGTACCTGAGTGAGCCAAGATATATTTAGCTCAGTCGAGATAAACTTTAATGATAATTAAAGGACAACATTAGGCTCAATCATGTGCGAGCATGATTTCCTTGGACCTAATTAAATCTAATTCAAACCAATTGAACTGGGTTAGTCCAATTGATGATATTTGGATCGAAAACATTATTTGTGTGATATAGTCAGGTTTAGTTCCGTATGGTAATGAGATATGTCATGATCTCTATCATCAACATCATCAAAATAACTTTCGATGGATCAGAACTTTTCTGATTCAAACAACTAGTATGATTGATCATCTAAATCATTTTAATTGCTCCTAAAATCCACCAATGATACCTAGCAGCATATGGTGGCAACCCATTAGAATTGAAAATAAACCTCTCGGTGCAGTTATTTATGTGATTAAGTTCTTCAATCTTGAGCCCCGACTGAATTAGGGTTAAGGTAATCTCATCAAATCCTAATATCCATCATATGATTAATCATTCGATTCAAGTCCAATGTGAAAACCTTAATAGAAACTCTTTCTATTATTTCACTCTGCCATGGCCATGGGCTTATGGACTTGATTCACATGATCATCATAGGGCTTATCTTCATCCACCGAGGTAGATAGATTCTCTATTGGTGCAATCCAATTTCTATAATGAACATGCTAAAGCCAACAAACACCTCAGAGTTTCGAATGGTTAGAAGATCGAGTCATGGTATAGTCAAACTATAATACCCTCAAGGTGAACTGCCAATGCATCTCTGGTCAAAGAACAAGACACAACTGCACCTTTGAGCTAGTCATAGACAAGAAGGTAGACTTCCTAATGACTGTTCGAGGTGGTCATACTTAGTGCCATCATTCTCTAACGAGTACTTATACTCTTGCTCTAGTGTCTCTACACTGTAGACTCAAGACTCATCTACTATAAAGAAGTGATTGTACACCAACCTTTCGGATCAATCACCATCACATGATGATCCTACGGTCAGGAGCATTTTATGAGTTAATAATGAAAATTCATGTCTTAAATTTTCAACTCTTGAAAGTAAGAACTATCATTGTCATTAACTCAAGAGATGTATCATAGACACTAAATATATATTATGTAGAAAATAATCTATTTTATTATTTATAGTTAAAATTATAATTTTGCCCTTAGAAGTGTATAACAAATGTCAGCCAATTTTGGCTTCTAGGACACACGTATCTAACAAACTTCCACTTGATCTGAAGCCAATTGGCTACAAATCTAAGTCTAATCTTTTCAAGGTGGGTTTCAATCTTCTGTTGGCCCAATGACTTTGTAGGTGAGTCTACCGCATTGTCTGCGGAGTTGACTCTCTTGATCTCGATGGATCCTATCTCGAGATAATCGCGGATAAGGTGGTATCGCTACTCGATGTGTTTGAATTTTTGGTAAGACCTCCGCTCCTTAGCAAAGACTATGGTGCCATTATTATAGCAGTACAAAGGAATGGCATCTGATAGCATCACTTCAATCTCTGCGGTGAACTTCTTATACCAAAATGCCTCCTTCATAGCTTCTGACGTAGCGATGTATTCTGCTTCCATGGTGGAATCTACTATTACTGTCTGTTTAGAACTCTTCCAACTGACAGTACCATTATTACACACAAATAGATTTTTAGATGTCGACTTTCGATTATCTATATCAGACATAAAATCCAAGTCTGTATACCCTTGGATTTTGAGTTTTCCATTACCAAAAAACAAGCATATATCCTTAGTTCTTCTTAAGTACTTAAGGATACATTTCATAAAAGTCCAATGTTCTTCTCCTGGATTTGACTGATACCTGCTTATCACACTCATAGAAAGTGCTATATCAGGTCGTGTACATAACATGGCATACATGAGGCTCCCTATTACAGAAGCATAAGAGATCTTGCTCATGCATTCAATCTCCTCTGGTGTGTTGGGACACACTTTCTTGGAGAGATGAATGTCATGTCTGAAGGGTACCAAACCCCTCTTAGAGTTTTGCATGCTAAATTTCTTTAGCACTTCCTCTATGTACATCTTCTATGAATGACCTAGCATCCTATTCGGTCTATCTGTATAGACCTTGATTCCTAGAATGAAGGATGCTTCTCTTAGGTCTTTCATGAAGAATTCTTTAGATAACCATATTTTAACTATGGTCAATATGAGAATATCATTCCCAATAAGAAGGATATCATCCATGTACAGTACGAGGAAGACAATAGCACTCCCATTGATCTTTCTAAAAACACATGATTCTTCCTCATTTTTCATGAAACCAAATAATTTGATCACATTATTAAAATATGTATTCCAGCTCCGAGATACTTGCTTAAGTCTATATATGGACCTTTTGCAGCTTGCATATTTTATAATTAGTATCACTGGATGTGAAACCCAGCAGCTATTCCATATAGATATCTTCCTCAAGATACCCATTTAAGAATGTTGTTTTCACATCCATTTACAATATTTCATAATTGAAATAGGCTGCAGCAGTAAGCAATGTACGAATGGATTTAAGCATTGCTATTGGTGAAAAGGTATCCAGATAGTCAATGCCTTCACGTTGACTATAATCTTTTGCCACTAATCTAGCTTTGAATATCTCTACATTCTCATCTATACCAATCTTTCTCTTATAGATCCATTTACATCCAAGAGGTACTATACCTTCTGGTGGATCTACCAAGGTCCAGACTTGATTTGAGTGCATCAAGTCAATCTCTAACTTCATTGACTCTAACCATTTCTTGGAGTCGATATCTGATATCGCCTCGTTATAGGTTTTGGGATCATCAACATGAACTCCATTACCTATGAGGAATATTTTCTCTACTTTCTCTTAAATAGTACCTAAGTACCTCTCAAGGAGATGAAAAATTCTTTTCGATCTTTGAGGTGGAGGAGGTAGTGATTGTATTGGCTCAACCTAATTTGCTTCCAAAGGGTCCTTAGCTCTTTGCTCTTGGGAGACTTTCTCCTCTAGCTTGATCTGCTTTCCAATGCTGCTATCTTGAATAAACTATTTTTTAAGAAGTGGCATGTCGACTCACAATCACATTATGATCTTCTGGAATGTAGAAATAATATCCTAATGATTCTTTAGGATATTCTATGAATCTAAAGGACCTATAGTTTAACTTGTTCGCTTGTTGTCTTTTGACATGAGTCGGACAATCCCAAATTCTGAGATGACTCAGACATGGTTTCTTACCATGCCATATCTCATACGGTGTGGTAGGAATGATTTTAGAAGAAATCTATTCAGTAAATATATAGCAGTTAACAAACTGTGTCCCCAAAGAGAATCAGGAAGGTTTGTGAAGCTCATCATGGATTGAACCATATCTAATATGGTCTAATTTCTCCATTCTGAAATTTCATTGAGTTGAGGTATTTTAGGTGGAGTGCACTAGAGACTATGCCATTCTGCTTGAGATAGTCTAGGAATTCCTGACTAAGGTATTCACCACCTCGATCTGATCGAAGAATCTTAATGGATTTTCCAATTTGCTTTTCTATTTCATGTCTGAATTCTTTAAATTTTTCAAAGACTTTAGACTTGTGTCTCATAAGATATACATACTCATATCGAGACAAATCATCGATGATGGTTATAAAGGAGATAAAATTGCCTTTAGCCGGTACATTAAGTGGGCCGCACACATCAGTATATACTAGGGCAAGTAAATCCGTGGCCCTTTCCCCATGTCCCACAAAAGGAAGTTTAGTCATTTTGCGATGAAGATATGATTCATAAATTGAATATGACTCAGAAGTCAATGGACTCAATAGTCTGATTTTCTTCAATTTGTTAATCCTATCTTCTGCTATATGACCTAGTCTAAGGTGCCATAGATACCTATCATTTGGACTATCCCTAGGTCATTTTGATTTTATGGCATTCATATTTTGCTCGATATTAAAAATAGATACATCAATATGTAACTGGTAAAGATCATTAATAAGAAAACCACTTGCAATTTTATTTCTTTCATAAAGAATGTTACAATGGTCCATAAGAAAATTAATTACATAGTCATCTTGTGCTAAATATGAAATAAAAATCAAATTTCTGCTTACTGCAGGCACATAATAATAATTCCTAAGTATTAAATCTAAACCAGATGGTAGTCAAAGAGGATAGGTTCCTATGACCACAATAGCAATTCTTGCTCCATTTTCAATACGTAGGATCATCTCACCATCCCTCAGCCTTTTGCTATCCTCAACATCTTGCATGGAAGTGCACAAATGATTACTAGAATCAGAGTCAAGCATCCAACTGGACGTAGAAGAAACCATAAGGTTAGATTCAATAACGAGCATACCTCCAGAAGGACCTACCTCCTTATTCTTCAGGGTGGCCAGGTATGAAGGGCAGTTTTACTTTCAATGACTGTCAGTGTTGCAAGAAAAATATTTTTCTTTGTCAGTGGTCTTCTTCTTCAGCTCTACATTCTTTTTTTTTTCTCCTTCCATCTTCTGCCTTTTCACGAACTTCTTCTTTTCAAAAGACTTTCTTTTGGAAGAAGTCCATTCCATAGCAAGTACTGAGCCTTTAGAACCTTTCATTAAAAGCTCAACAGTAACCAGCTTGGTCATAAGCTCAGCCAAAGTATTTTAGAGTTTATGCATATGGTAGTTCATGATGAACTTTGCATATGCATCAGTCAAGGTTTGCAAAATTATATCAATCTGCAGATCTAGGTCCAACATCACTCCAAGCTTCTCAAGCTCTTCCAAGTCCTTGATCATCTTTAGATAATGATCTTGGACTGACTGCTCATCTTCATTTTAATCTTGAATTATCATTTAGTGACTTAATATTTGGCTGTGTGAGTCTATTCACCAAATATCTCTTGCAAGTGAGCCAACATTTGGTGGGCAGTCTTGATATCTTCTGAAGAAAAAATCTTAACTTTTTGGATCAGGTTCGTTCAGATCTGATTGGATCAAGAGAGATATTTTAAAATTTTTTTCTTCTAAATCCAGATCAAATTTGAGATATTTTAGATTTGATTTTATAGATCTAATAAAAATAAATTAAAATAGATTTAATTTTATACCTTATTATTAGGTAATCAAATTATCCTATGATGATCCTGCTGATTGTCTGAGGTTCTGGATCTAACCATTCAAGTGCCTGCCCTCTACCAGTATCCACTCAGGTTGGATTTTGAGATTTTCTTCTTCTTTATCACTTCTCTAAATATTAGATCTGGATCTGATTCGGAAGATCTTCAAAACTTCTTTTGAAGATCGGGTATCGTCTCTTGCAGCAGTGCTGCCTTCTTTCTTTCTCGTCACCTTTCTCTTGCTTAGATCGCACCAAACTAAAGATGCATGGAGAGGAGATAGGAGACCTAAAGATGGCATGGAGGAGGGAGAGGGGCAGCCTTGTGGCATCGGCTATTGGAGAGGTTCTCAAAAGCTAGGCACAAACAGGATTTATATAGACCCTACTGCATCATGCAATGCCACATCATCCCAGCCAATCACATTGCTTCATGTAATCGGATCTAAATCTGATTGATGGAATGACATCACCTGATCTAATCAGATGAGAGCCCCTCTCTAATACTGGTCAAAGTAGAGTCCCTTTGCACCACCTAATTTGATTCTAAGAAGCAACCTAGAGTCCCATCTGTATGGGACTCTAGGCATCCCTATCCTTGGGCGCCCACCTCCCTAGGTGTGTGTCCCCTTCTTTCCATTTTCTAGTAAGGGGACAAGCCCCTATCTGCTCTCTTATGGGTGCATGACACATGGACAGATGTCTAAGTATCAAAGGTCAACATTTGACCAAAGTCAAAAGACAAGAATTGGTAGGTGATGGAAAATGGCAGGTATTGTCTCTAATTTATCTCATAAATTAAGACAACCATTTTCTGACCTAGACAAGCTTCAGTCAAACTTAGTAAAGTACTTGAGTGAGCACAAACATATTTGGCTCAGTTGAGATGATTTTTAATGATTATAGAAGGAGAACATTAGGCTCAATCATGTGCTAGCACGATTTTCTTGAACCTAATTGAATCTAATTCAAATCAATTGAACTAGGTTAGTCCAATTGATGATATCTAGATCCAAACTCTTATTTGTGTGATCCAATTAGGTTTAGTTTTATATGGTAATGTGATATATCACGATCTCTATCATCGACATCATCGAAACACCTTTCGATGGATCAAAATTTTTCTGATTCAGACAACTAGAATGATCGATCATCCGAATCATTCTAATTGCTCCAAAAGTCCATCAGTGATACCTAACAGTATATGGTGGCAACCCATCAGAATTAAAAATGAACCTCTCAATGTAGTTACATGTATGATTAAGTTCTTCTATCTTGAGCCCCAATCAGATTAGGGTTAAGGTGAACTCGTCAAACCCTAATTTCTATCATATGATTTAATCATTTGATTCAAGTCCGGTGTGAAAACCTTAATAGAAACTCTTTCTATTATCTCACACTGCCATGGCCATGGGCTTATGGACTTGATTCTCGTGATCATCATAGGACTGCTCCTCATCTACTGAGGTAGATAGATTCCATCTTAGTGCGATCTAATTCCTACAATGAACATGCTATAACCAACATACACCTCAGAATTTTGAATGGCTAGGAGATCGAGTCATGGTATCGTCAAACTATAACACCCTCAAGATGAACTGCTGATGCACCTTAAGTCAAAGAACTAGACACACCACTGTAAATTCGAGCTAGTCATCGATGAGAAGGTAGACTTTCTAATGACTACTCGAGGTGGTCAGGCTTAGTGCCCTCATTTTCTAACGAGTACCTGTACTCTCGCTTCGATGTCTCTACACCGTAGATTGAAGACTCATCTACTATAAAGAAGTGATTGACACCAACCTTCCGGATCAATGTTCATCCTCATGATGATCCTACGGTCGGAAGTATTTTATGAGTTAATAATGAAAATTCATGTCTTAAATTTTTAACTCTTGAAAATATGAACTATCATTACCGTTAACTTAAGGGATGTATCACAGACACAAAATACACATTGTGATAGAAAAATAACCCATTTTATTACTTGTAGTCAAAATTACAATTTACCCTTAAAAGTGTACAATAAGTGTCAGCCAATTCTGGCTTCTAGGGCACACATATCTATCAAACTCCCACTTGACCTAAAGCAAATTGGCTACAAATCTAAGTTCCATCTTCTCAAGGTGGGCTTTGATCTTCTACTGGCCCAACGATTTTGTAAGTGGGTCCACCGCATTGTCTGCATAGTCGACTCTCTTGATCTCGATGTAACCCTTCTCAAGGTAATCGGGGATGAGGTGGTATCACTGCTCGATGTGCTTAGATTTCTGGTTAGACCTCAGCTCCTTAGCAAAAGCTATGGTGCCATTGTTGTCATAGTATAGAAGAATGGCATCACTCCGATCTCTATGGTAAACTTTTTGTACCAAAATGCCTCCATCATAGCTTCTGACATAGCAATGTACTCTACTTCCATGGTGGAATCTACTATCACTATCTGCTTGGAACTCTTCCAACTAACAGCACCATCATCATACATAAACAGACTTTCAGATGTCGACTTTCGATCATCTACATCGGACATAAAATCTGAGTCCGTATACCCCTAGACTTAGAGTTCTCCATTACCAAAAACCAACAACATATCCTTAGTTCTTCTCAAGTACATAAGGATACATTTCACAGAAGTTCAATGTTCTTCACCTGGATTCGACTGATATCTGCTCGTGACACTCACAGCATGGGCTATATCAGGTCGTGTACAGAACATGGCATACATGAGGCTCCCTATTACTGAAGCATAAGGGATCTTGCTAATGCATTCTATTTCCTCAGGCGTGCTAGGGCACATTTTTTTGAAAAGATGAATGCCATATCCGAAGGGTACCAAACCCCTCTTAGAGTTTTTCATGCTAAACTTCTTTACCACTTCCTCTATGTACATCTTCTGTGAAAGTTCTAGCATCCTCTTCGGTCTATCTCTATAGACCTTAATTCCTAGAATAAAGGATACTTCTTCTAGGTCTTTTATGGAGAATACTTTGAATAACCACATTTTAACTATGGTCAACATCGAAATATCATTTCTAATAAGGAGGATGCCATCCATGTACAGTATGAGAAAGACAATAGTGCTCCCACTGACCTTTTTGAAGATACATAGTTCCTCCTTATTCTTGACGAAATCAAATAATTTGATTACATCATTAAAATGAGTATTCCAGCTCTGAGATGCTTGCTTAAGTCCATATATGGACCTTTGCAGCTTGCATACCTTGTGATCAGTATCACTAGATGTGAAACCTAGTGGCTGTTCCATATAGATATCTTCCTCAAGGTATCCATTTAAGAATACCGTTTTCACATCCATTTACCATATTTCATAATCGAAATAGACTGCAATAGCAAGCAATGTGCGGATGGATTTTAGCATAGCTACTAGCGAAAAGGTATCTTGATAGACAGTGCCTTCACATTGACTATATTCTGTTGCCACTAATCTAGCTTTGAATATCTCCATATTCCCATTTACACCAATCTTTCTTTTGTAGATCCATTTAAACCAAATAGGTACTATACCTTCTGATGGATCTACTAAGGTCCAGACTTGGTTTAAGTGCATCAAATCAATTTCTAACTTCATTTCCTCTAATCATTTCTTGGAGTCAATATCTGATATCGCCTTTTTATAGGTTTTGGGATCATCACCATAAACCCCATTACCTACGAGAAATATTTTCTCTATTTTCTCTGAAATAGTACTTAAGTACCTCTCAGGAGGATGGGAAATCCTTTTCGATCTACGAGGTGGAGGAGATAGTGATTGAATTGGTTCAACCTAATTTGGTTCCATTTGGTCCTTAGCTCGTTGCTCTTGTGAGACTTTCTCGTCGAGCTTGATCTACTTTCCAATGCCGTTATCTTGAATAAACTATTTTTCAAGAAAGATGGCATGTTGACTCATAATCATATTGTAATCTTCTAGAATGTAGAAATAATATCCTAATGACTCTTTAGAATATCCTATAAATCAAGCTCTAAAGGACCTAAAGTCTAACTTATCCGCTTGTTGTCTTTTGACATGAGCCGGACAACTCCAAATTCTAAGATGACTTAGACTTGGTTTCTTACTATGCCATATCTTATACAGTGTGGTAGGAACAGTTTTAGAAGAAACCCTATTTAGTAAGTATATTGTAGTTAACAAACTATGTCCCCAAAGAAAATCAAGAAGGTCTGTAAAGCTCATCATGGATTGGACCATATCTAATAGGGTCCGATTCCTTTATTCTGAAACCCCATTGAGTTGAGGTGTTCCAGGTGGAGTCCATTGAGAGACTATGCCATTTTTCTTGAGATAGTCCAGAAATTTTTGACTAAGGCATTCACCTCCTCGATCTGATCGAAGAACCTTAATGGGTTTTTTAGTTTGCTTTTCTACTTCATGTCTAAATTTCTTGAACTTTTTAAAAGCATCAAACTTGTGTCTCATAAGATACACATATCCATACCTAGATAAATCATCTATAAAGATTATGAAGTAGACAAAGTTGCCTCTAGCTGGCACATCAAATAGACTGCACACATCAGTATATACTAGGGCAAGAAGATCCGTAGCCCTTTCCCCATGTCCAACAAAAGGGAGCTTAGTCATTTTGCCATGAAAACAAGATTTACAAATTGGATATGACTCAAAAGTCAATGAACTCAATAGCCCAGTTTTCTCTAATTTGTTAATCCTATCTTCTGCTATATGAACTAGTCTTAGGTGCCATAGATATCTATCATTTGGACTATCTTTAGATCATTTCATGGCATTCACATTTTGCTTGATATTAAAAATAGATATATCAATATATAACTGGTAAAGACCATTAATAAGAAAACCACTTGCAATTTTATTTCTTTCATAAAGAATGTTATAATGGTCCTTAAGAAAACTAATTACATAGCCTTCTAGTGCAAGGCATGAAATAGAAATCAAATTTGTACTTGCTGCAAGCACATAATAACAATCTTTTAATACTAAGTCTAAATCAAATGGTAGGCAAAGAGGGTATATTCCCATGACCACAGCAACAACTCTTGCTCCATTTTCAATGCATAGGATCATCTCACCATCCCTCAGCCTTCGGCTATCCTTAGGACCCTGCATGAAAGTGCACAAATGAGCACTAGAATCAGAGTCAAGCACCCAACTGGATGCAGAAAAAATCATAAGGTTAGACTCAATAACAAGCATACCTCCAGAAGGATCTATCTTTTTCTGATTCTTTAGGATGGCCAGGTAAGTAGGACAGTTTTGCTTCCAGTGGCCATCATTATTGCAATGAAAATATTTTTCTTTATCAGCAGCCTTCTTCTTTAGCTCTACCTTTTTCTTCTTTTCTCCTTCCACCTTTTGTCTTTTCACAGACTTCTTCTTCTTTCCAAAATATTTTCTCTTGAAAGAAGTCCATTCCATAGCAAGCACTGAGCCTTTAGAACCTTTCATAGAAAGCTCAGTAGTAACCAGCATATTCATAAGCTCAGCCAGAAAATTTTGAAGTTTATGCATATGGTAGTTCATAATGAACTACCCATATGCATCAATCAAGGATTATAGAATTATATCATTCTACAGATCTAGGTCCAACTTTACTTCGAGCTTCTCAAGCTCTTCCATATCCTTGATCATCATTAGACAAGATCTTGGACTAACTATCCATCATGCATTTTAGCCTTGAACAGTCGTTTAGTGACTTGATACTTGGCTGCGTGACACTTTTCACCAAACATCTTTTGTAGGTGAGCCAATATTTGCTGGATAGTCTTGATATCTTCATGTTGGTTCTGAAGCTCATTAGACATCGACCCCAACATGTAGTATCTGGCATTGTTATGTTCATCCATCCACTTGTCAAAAGATGCTCTCTGTTCACTGGATGGATGAGTTGGTAAGGTGGAAGGGTCCTAGTCCAATAAATGAGTAAACTTCTTGGAACCCAAAATAATTTTGAGGTTTCGGAGTCAATCCTTGTAATTAGGTCCAGCCAGTCTATGGTTGTCCAAGGTATGTGCTAGTGGGTCAGACACAGATATTTTTCTGTAAAGAGTCAAAATTTCTAGTTAGATATTATAATTAAGACTTGATCAATTTATTTAAGAGTTTTATTTTTAGATAAATTAGCTCTCACCATTTTCTCAGATCCCTACACTCCCTCTATAGAGATGCAAAAATCTCCATGATTAATGATTTCTAATGGGTGGTGTAGTCCCACCAACTGACTCATCACCTCACCTAATAGTTATTGGTGATGGGTTAGTCAATGAGTGAACAACTCTTGTTCAATGATTCTCTAATCATGGTGCACCCAAACTTGATCTCTAATTCATGAATCTACCATGCCCGGAATATTAATCCACTCCGTAGTTAAGTCCGACCCACCATTTGCATAGATTGGATTCCTAATTAAGTCTCTCACTATATCCAAAATATTAAGCTCAATCCATTCTCCAGTCTGTAGCATCCAATGCCTAATAGACATGGTTGCATCTTTTCTATGCAACTGAGCCATTGTAACCAACCGAGAACAATCAACTCCGAAAAGGGACCGCATGTCTACAATGGTGGAAGACCTTAGACAAAATCTTTTCTTCGTGAGATTTGATTTAGGACTCATTAAACTAGACTTGACATAGTTATAACCATTATGACTAACCTAGTGGCATGGATTAGCTTGGATTATTGGCCACCTCAAATCAGGACCGAGCCAACAAATATGGCTAGGTAAGTGAGATCGGTGGAAGTGATATACCATTAACTCGACAAAAATGCATTCGAGTCGAGTAGCTTCTAAATAAAAATTAGTCGGTTGTATCTGCCAAACTTATCTTAGACACCAAATTATTGAGCCAGAATGAATCAGATTAGCCTACAATCCAGACTCTAACCACTGAGCCTAATTAGGACTTAGCTTGATCGATCACTCATGTGATTCAATCTTGATCTAGACTTAATCCTATTAGACTAGTCAATTTAAGCACTCTTGATCCCATCTAACCAACTCTTGATTCAGTTTGATCAACCGCTTAGACCTAATTGATCTACCCAAGCCCGAACCTAATTTTATGAATATATCTTAGATCTTAAATTCTCAATTTTAGACCTAACATATTTCATAATCTTAATTTTTAATTAAGTTTAGGGTTCATAAATAAAATATATAAGTAAAATTTTAGGGTTTTTGGATCTAGGATTTTGTAGAAAATAAGTTCTTGGATTTCTGATTAAGGATGAATGTGCAGCACTCCTACACATCATAAGAACATCCCATCGAATGGGAGAATAGGGCATTTAAATCCTACTTTGTTCTTATGACTGGACGGCCAAGAAGAATGCCTTAATCAAAAATATAAAAACTACAAAACTAGATAGATCTATATCATATATCTCATATATAAAAATTAATCTAACTATAAACATGTTTTACATACATCTCATGTATCATATTATGCATATTTTCAAATCTAAATTATACCATAATTCATCTAAAAAAAAAATTTAAATTGATCTCATCAAAATAAATTCTATTCTAGATAATTATGTAGAACTATTCTACAACTAGTCTAAACATGCATTCATCATATCTCATATGAACCAAAAATTAAATAATTTTATTTTCTATTTTTTAAATCTTATTATATTATTTATAATATCAAAAAATAATAAATAAATTAATCTAAAATTATAACTTAATCAAAAAAAATTATGATCAAGCAAGACTATACACAGAATAATTCTATTCTACAACTAGTCATGCATCTTGTAGAACTTAGATCTAAACTATTTAATTTTAATTTTTCTTATTTTAGATCTAATCATATCTCATATGATATCTAAAATCACCTAATATTTAGATTAGAAATAAATTTAAATTAGATCTAAATAATTTATGAGAACCTAGTTCTGCTACCAGTTGAAGAAAAAATTCTAATTTTTTTGGTCAGGTTTGTTCAGATCTGATTGGATCAAGAGAGATATTTCAAAAAATTTTTCTTTTAAATCTAGATCAGATCTAAAATATTTTATATCTAATTTTATATATCTAATAAAAATAAATTAAAATAAATTTAATTTTGTACCTTGTTGTTGGATAATCAGATTATCCTGCGATGATCCTACTAATTGTCTGAGGTTCTGGATCTAGCCACATAAATGTCTGGCCTCTATCGATATCCACTTAAGCTAGATCTAGAGATCTTCTTCTTCTTTATCACTTCTCCAAATATTAGATCTGGATGTAATTTGGAGGACCTTCAAAACACCTTTTGAAGATCGGATATCGTCTATGGTAGTAGTGCTGCCATCTTCCTTTCTCGTCACCTTTCTTTTGGTTGGATCGCATCAAACTGGAGCCCAAATCCCCTTAGGAATGGAGAGGAGAGAGGGCATTTGAAGATGGCATGGAGGAGGGAGAGGGGCAGCCTTGTGGCATGGGCTATTTGAGAGCTTCTCAAAAGCTAGGCGCAGATAGGATTTATATAGACCCTACTGCACCATGCAGTGCTACATCATCTCGGCCAATCACGTCGCTTCATGTAATCAGATCTAAATCTGATTAGTAGGATGACATCATCTGATCCAATCAGATGAGAGCCCCTCTCCAACACCCTTAGGTGGTGCCAAGACTGATCAAAGTAGAGTCCCTTTGCACCACCTAAGTTGATTCCAAGAAGTAACCTGGAGTCCCATCTGTATTGGACTCCATGCCTCCCTATCCTTGGGTGCATGCCTCCCTAGGCATGTGCCCCTCCTTTTCCATTTTCTAGTAAGGGGACAAGCCCCTATCTACTCTCCTATAGGTGCATGACACATGGGAAGATGTCTAAGTGTCAATGGTCAATGTTTGACCAAAGTCAAAAGACAAGAATTGACAGGTGACGAAAAATGGTAGGTGTTGTCTCCAATTTTTTTCATAAATTGACACAATCCTTTTCTGACTTGGACAAGCTTTAGTCAGACCAAGTAAAAGTACTTGAGTGAGTACAAATATATTTAGCTCAGTCAAGATAACTTTTAATGATTGTAGAAGAAGAACGTTAGGCTCAATCGTGTGTTAGCATGATTTCCTTGAACCTAATTGAATCTAATTCAAATCAATTGAACTGGATTACTCTAATTGATGATATCTAGATCTAAATTCTTATTTATGTGATCCAGTTAGGTTTAGTTTTGTATGGTAATGAGATATGTCACGATCTCTATCATCGACATCATCGAAACACCTTCTGATGGATCAGAACTTTTCTAACTCAGACAACTAGAATGATCGATCATCCAAATCATTCTAATTGCTCCCAAAATCCACCAGTGACACTTAGCAGTATATGGTGGCAATCCATCAGAACTAAAATTAAACCTCTCAGTGCAGTTACATGTGTGATTAGGTTCTTCTATCTTGAGCCGCAATTAGATTAAGGTTAAGGTGAACTTGTCAAACCCTAAGTTTTGTCATATGATTTAATCATTTGATTTAAGTTCGATGTGAAAACCTTAATTAAAACTCTTTCTATTATTTCACACTGTCATGGCCATGGGCTTATGGACTTGATTCTCATGATCATCATAGGACTGCTCCTCATCTACTGAGGTAGATAGATTTCCTTTTGGTGCGATCTAATTTCTATAATGAACATGCTATAGCCAACATACACCTCAGGGTTCCGAATGGCTAGGAGATCGAGTCATGGTGTCATCAAACTATAACACCCTCAAGGTGAACTACCGATGCACCTTAGGTCAAAGAACCAAACACACTACTATAGCTTCGAGCTAGTCATCGATGAGAAGGTAGACTTCCTAATGACTGCTCGAGGTTGTCATGCTCAGTGCCCTCATTCTCTAACGAGTATCTGTACTCTAACTTCGGTGTCTCTATACCATAGACTGAAGACTCATCTACTATAAAGAAGCAATTGTACACCAATCTTTCGAATCAATCATCATCCTCATGATGATCCTACGATCGGGAGTATTTTATGAGTTAATAATGAAAATTCATGTCTTAAATTTTTAGCTCTTGAAAATATGAACTATCATTACCACTAACTCAAGGGATATATCATAGACATAAAATATACATTGTGATAGAAAAATAACCTATTTTATTACTTATAATCAAAATTATAATTTTGCCCTTAGAAGTGTACAACAAGTGTCAGCCAATTCTGGCTTCTAGGGCACACATATCTAATATCTTGATGTTGGCGCTGAAGCTCATCAGACATCTAGCCCAACATGTAGTATCTAGCCTTGTTATCTTCGTCCATCCATTTCTCAAGAGATGCTCTCTATTCAGCAGATGGATGAGTTGGTAAGGTTAGGGATTCTGGTCTAATACATGAGTTAACTTCTTAAAATCTAAAATAATTTTGAAGTTCTGAAGCAAATCCTTGTAATTAGATCTGGTCAATCTATGGGTGTTAAGGATACGTGCTAGTGGATTGGATGCAGACATTTTACTTTTTCTATAAAGAGTCAAAGTTTTTAGTTAGATATTGTAATTAAGACTTGACCAATTTATTTAGAAATTTAATTTTTAAACAAATTAGCTCTCACTATTTTCTCGGATCCCTACACCTTCTCTGTAAAGATGCAAAAATCTTCATGATTATAGATTTCTAATGGTTGGTGTAGTCCCACCAACTGACTCATCACCTCATCTAACAGTTATTGGTGATGGATTAGCCATTGAGTGGATAACTCTTGTCCAATGATTCTCTAATCGTGGTGCATCCAAACTTGGTCTCTAATTCATGAATCTCACTTGCCCGAAATATTGATCGACTTCTTAGTTAAGTCAGACCAACCATTTGCACAAATTGGATTCTTAATTGGGTCTCTCACCATATCAGAAATATTGAGCCCAATTTATCCTCCAGCCCGTAGCATCCAATGCCTAATAGATATGGTTGCATCTTTTTGGTGTAACTAAACCACTATGACCGATCGAGAATAATCAACCCCAGGAAGGACTCTCATATCTATAATGGTGGAAGACCTTAGACTTAATCTTTTTTTCGGAAGATTTAATTTAGGTCTCTTTAAACTTGACTTACGATAGTCATAACAATTATGACTAAACCTTAGATCAAGACAGGGTCGACAAATATTGCTAGAAAAGTGAGATTGGTGGAAGGGATATGCCATTAACTCAATAAGAATGCATTCAAATCGAGTAGCTCCCAATTAAAACTAATTGATCGTATCTGCCCGACTTACCTTAGACACTAAATTATTGAGCCAGAACCAATCAGATTAGTTTACAATCCAGACTCTAACCACTGAGCCTAACTAGGTCTTAGCTTGATCGATCACTTATATGATTCGATCTTGATCCATACTTAATCCTATTAGGCTGGTCAATTTAAGCACTCTTGGTCCCATCTAACTAACTCTTGATTTAGTTTGATCAACTGCTAGACCTAATTGAGCTATCGAAGCCCAAACCCAATTTATGAATATATCTTAAATTTAAAAATTCTCATTTTTTGGATTTAACATATTTTATAATCTTAATTCTTAATTAAGTTTAGATTTCATAAATAAAATATGTAAATAAAATCCTAAGATTTCAGGATCTAGGGTTTTATAGAAAATAAGTTTTAGATTTTTGATTAAGGATGAATGCACAGCACCCCTACACATCATAAGAATACTCCATTGAATGGAAGGAGAGGGCATTTAAACCCTACTTTGTTCTTAGGACCAGACGGCCAAGGGGAACGCCATAATTAGAAATATGAAAACTACAAAACTAGTTAGATCTACATCATATATCTCATATATAAAAATTGATCTAACTTTAAATATGTTTTGCATACATCTTCATGTATCATATCATGCATATTTTTAGATCTAAATTATCTCATAATCATCTAAAAAATTAAATTTAAATTGAACATATCAAATTAAAATCTAATCTGGATAATTATGTAGAACTATTCTACAACTAGTCTAAACATGCATTCACCATATCTCATATGAACAAAAATTAAATAATTTTATTTTCTATTTTTTAGATCTTGTTATAATATTTATAATATCAAAAAATAGTAAGTAAATAGATCTAAAAATTATAACTAATCAAATTAAATTATGACCATGCTAGACTATACATAAAATAATTCTATTCTACAACTAGTCATGCATCTTGTACAACTTAGATTTAAATTATTTAATTTTTAATTTTTTTAATTTTAGATCTAATCACATCTTATGTGACATCTAAAATTATCTAATTATTAGATCAAAATAAATTAAAGAAAGATCTAATAAACATGGAACCTGGCTCTGATACCAATTGAATGGAAAAACTATTTTTTTGGATCAGGTTCGTTCAGATCTGATTGGATCAAGAGAGATATTTTAAAATTTTTTTTCTTGGATCTAGATTAGATTTGAAACCTTTTACATCTTATATTATTGATCTAATAAAAAAAATAAAATTAATAATAAAATAAATCTAATTTAATTTATCTTGTTGAGTATAATCTGATTATCTTATGATGATCCTGATATCTGTCTGAGGTTCTGGATCTAGCCACCCAAGTGCCTGACCTCTATCAGTATCCACTCGAGTAGATCTGAAGATCTTCTTCTTCTTTATCACATCTCCAAAAATCAAATCTGAATCTAATTTTGAAGATCTTCAAAACTCCTTTCGAAGATATGATTTGTCTCTTGCAGCAGTGCTGCCTTCTTTCTTTTCTTGTTGCCTTTCTCTTGCTTGGATCGCACCAAACTGAAGCCTAAAAATTCTTGGGCATGGGTAGGAGAGAGATGACCTAAAGATGGCATCGAGGAGGGAGAGGGGCAGCCTTGTGGCATGGGCAATGGATCAAGATTTTTTTTGATCTTGGCATAGATAGGGCTTTTTATAGACCCTGTTGTGCCATGCAGTGCCACATCTTCCCGACCAATCATAGCCTTTTGTGCAATTAGATCTAAATTTGATTGATGGGATGATATCATCTGATCCAATCAGATGAGAGCCCCTCTGAATCATCCTTAGATGGTGCCAAGACTAGTCAAAGATAAATCTTTGGCACCACCTAGGTAGAAACCTCGAAGCAACTGGAGTTCCATCTATATGGGACTCCAGATGCTCTATCCATGGGTGCATGCCTTCCTAGGCATGCACCCTTCATCCATCTACTTTTTAGTAGGTGGACTGGTCTAAGAATTCTCTCCTATGATGGCTTGATATATGGGCAGATGTCTAAGTGTCAAAGGTCAATGTTTGACCGAATGTCCGAAATAGGATTTAACAAGTGATGGAAAATGGTAGATGTTGTCTCAAATTTATCATATAAATTAAAACAATTCTTTTCTAACCTAGACAAGCTCTAGTCAAACCAAGTAAAGGTAGCTGAGTGAGCCAAGACACAATTGGCTCAGTCAAGATAAACTTTAATGATAATTAAAGAAGAATATTATGCTCAAACATGTGCTTGCACGATTTTTTTGAATCTAATTGAATCTAATTCAAATCAATTGAACTAGATTAGTCCAATTGATGATATCCAGATCGAAACTTCTATTTGTGTTATCGAGTTAGGTTCAGTTCCATATCGTAATGAGATATGTCACAATCTCTATCATCGACATCATCAAAACATCTTTCGATGGATTAGAACTTTTCTGATTCAAACAACTAGTATGATTGATCATCTAAATCATTCTAATTGCTCTCAAAATCCATTAGTGACACCTAGCAGCATATAGTGGCAACCCATTAGAGTTGAAAATGAACTTCTCAGTACAGTTATCTATGTGATTAAGTTCTTCTATCTTGAGCTCCGACTAGATTAGGGTTAAGGTAATCTCATCAAACCCTAATATCCGTCATCTGATTAATCATTCGATTCAAGTCCAATATGAAAATCTTAATAGAAACTCTTTCTATTATTTCACTCTGCCATGGCCATGGACTTATGGACTTGATTCTCATGATCATCATAGGGCTTATCCTCATCTATCGAGGTAGATAGATTTTCTTTTGGTGCAATTCAATTCCTACAATGAACATGCTATAGCCAACACACACCTCACGGTTCCGAATAGCTAGGAGACTGAGTCATGGTGTAGTCAAACTATAACACCCTTAAGGTGAACTGTTGATGCATCTCAGGTCAAAGAATCAGACACACAACTACAGCTTCAAGCAAGTCATTGAAGAGAAGGTAGAGTTCCTAATGACTGCACGAGGTGGTCATGCTCAGTGCCCTCATTCTATAACGAGTACCTGTACTCTTACTCTGGTGTCTCTACACCATAGACTCAAGACTCATCTATTATAAAGAAATGATTATACACCAACCTTTTGGATCAATCACCATCCTCATGATGATTCTATGGTTAAGAGCATTTTATGAGTTAATAATAAAAATTTATGTTTTAAATTTTCAACTCTTGAAAATAAGAACTATCATTGTCATTAACTCAAGGAATTTACAGACACTAAATATACATTATGATTGGAAATAATTTATTTTATTATTTATAATCAAAATTATAATTTTGCTCTTAAAAGTGTATAACAAGTGTCAACCAATTCTGGCTTCTAGGGCACACATATCTAACAAATAATTATCCTGATGATGATCTGAATGCTACTGAGGCTCTAAATCTGGTCGTGCACGTGCCCGACCTCTGCTGAAGTCCATTCGAGCTGGTTTTGGGATGCCTTCTCCTACTAGATCTAATCTCCAAATATCAGATCTAGAGTCCTTTTCTAGATCCTTCAAAATAGCTTCTAAAGGATGCACGTTCATCTCACAAACTGGGTTTTCCTTTGCTTGATGCATGCGCTAATGGAGTTGGATCTTCTTTGCTTGATGCATGCGCTAATGGAGTTGGATCTTCTTACTAGAGTTTTGCCCTATTGAGAAAAATGCCTCAAATTCTCCCACATTAATCCCATGATGAGGTCCAAGACAATGAACGAAGTCCAATGAATCCAAGAACATTCTAATCAAAGATCAAATGGTGAAGATATCATGAAGGAGTGTTGGAGGGGTTACTGGAGTGGGGCCCCAGCCAGCAGGCAATCAGGCCCAACACAGGCCAGCTGCATGGGAGCGGGCCTGGCCCTGCATGGCCTAGCACAAGCATGGCCCAATGCCACATGCTGGCAGGTGCTCAACCCAGCACCATGTGCGGGCGAGCACGCGGGCATGGCCTGGGCCCAGGCAGCCTCACGATGACTGTGTTCGGATTTTTTGTTGTCCACATGCTCGAAAGCATGGACCGAGTTCTTTTTCATAGCCTACAAAAATTTTTTTGCATTTTTGCATGATCCAATGGTCACTGAGGGCCACAGTCCCAATCAACGGCTAGGGGATGTTGTTTTACTTTGAAATGGGCTGAGAATCCTACCAGGATTTGGAGATAGGCCTTTAAAAGGCCTGGAGTAGTCCATGAATGTGGGATAGCTTGGCAATGGCTTAGATAGACCTGAGACATGATTCAGAGCAGATTAGAGAGTGCTAGTGGACAACAGCAATAGGAGCTTTGGGCAGACCGCTAGGCTATAGACTACGGTCATTTCGGAGAATCTCCAGGAGAGAGTTTAGTAAGGATAACTTCTTGTTAAGAGGATTGTATACGTATGTTGAGAGCAGGTAATCTTCTCTTGTATCTCTTGCTTTTTCATAGTGAGGTTTTGCATGCCCCATGGAGGCGAGCTTTTGGACTGATCGACGTACTTAATTGTATTCTTATTTTATTTTCTTCTTTCTTCCTATCGTAATATTCTGATACTAGATCCTCATAAGTGGTATCAGAGTGAGCTGATCTTCCAACATATTGGTATCAGAGCTAGACGATACCAGAGTGTAGATTGCAGTAATGGTAAAAGAGATTGAAGAATATGGAGAAGACAAGCGTAATCAAGGTGGAGATCAATAGGTTCGATGGAAAGGGCAATTTCTCCTTATGGTAAGCAAGGATAAAGGATGTCCTCATCCAACATGGATTGATCGATGCTCTCTTTTACGATGAGATGACAGCCACTATAGAGATGAAGGATTGGAAGCGGATCTAGATGCAGGTGGTGAGCATGATCTGCTTATACCTAGTGGATAATATGATGATCCATGTACTTGGTAATAATTTTTCGATAATGCTATCGTCGAAGCTCAAGAAGTTGTACATGATAAAGTTGCTAACCAACACACTATTCCTTTAGAGGTAGTTCTACCAGCTATGGATGAACGAAGGCCAGAACATGTAGGAACATTTATCCAACTTCCAAAAGATCATAACTGATCTCTTCAGCATTTGTGAAAAGGTTAAGGAGAAGACCAGGATATTGGTCTTGCTAGCATTGCTCTCCCATTCATATGAGTTCTTGGTTACTGCTCTTCTAGTGGGAAAGAGCACCATCAAGGTAGACGAGGTCACTACAGCAATACTCCAAAATGAGGTTCTGAGGAGGAAGAATCTAGCTTCAAGCTTAGATGGTGGCAGCTATGCTTTGATGATTTTTGGAGGAGCAGGAGGCAGAAGATGGAGCAGTAGTGCATTGTGAGGAGGACGATCTAGGTCCAAGATGAGTAACCAAAGCAAGATCAAATGCTACAGGTACAACTAGTTGGGGCATCGAGTGAAGGATTGCCCACAACTCAAAGATCGGATGAGAGCTATTGTGGCGATGGCTAGTAGCGATATAGAAGGTAGTGATGATGTCCTTCTGGTTAATGATGAGGTATCTACTTCTTCTTCCCAGTCGATTATGGATTCTGCTTGTTTCCATCATGTATGTTGTAGAGAGAAAATATTTGAGACCCTGAAGATAGGTGAGGGCACTATGTTCCTGCCAGATAGATCGAGCTGTGAGATCAAGAGCAGTGGGATTGCCAGCATGAAGCTCCATGATGGAACAATGAAGAAGTTGGATGAGGTCTGATACATACATAGCTTTAAAAAGAATTTAATCTCACTAAGTAGACTGGATTCGATCGGCTTTAAATAAAAGGCTGATGGAGGAATCCTAATGGTCATGCATGGTAGTAGGATGATACTAAGAGGAAGAAAGTATGAAGGACATTACCTCATGATAGGGAGTCCAGTGCGAGGTGGAGCTTTAGGTGGAGATGGATCGAGCACGGGATGGAAGACTTGGGAGGAAGACTTGTGACGTCCTAGAGTGAAGTTTCTATTACCGCAGGAGGCTATCCCTAGCAGGTCTTAGGTCAGGAGGATCACAACAGTCGATAGAGATGGGATCGAGGGGCCTAGCTCAACACCCAAGTATGCTCATGCATGATCAGCAAGCGATTACCCCAGGACATGGGAGCGCTAGACGAACACTCGGATAGGTGGAGATCGAATATTGAGTCAAGATGGAGATTGTGGACAAAAATACCTTGAATTCTTCTACATTAAGCTCACAATGAGATCCAGGATGATGAACGGAGTCCAACAAGTCTAAGAACAAGCTAATCAAAGATCAGATGATGAAGATACACATTAAGGATCATTAGAGGAGTTGTTGGAGTGGGGCCCATGGCCAGCAGGCAATCAGGCTCAGTGCAGGCCAGCCACATGGGTGCGGGCTTGGCCGTGCATGGCCCAACACATGGGTGCATGGGCGCAGGCTTGGCCGTGCATGGCCCAACACATGGGTGCATGGGCACGGCCAAACACCACGTGCGGGTAGGTGCAGCCTAGGCCCATGCGCAAGTGCGGCCTAGGCCTAGGCTGGCGCGCATGCTGGTGTGGCCGAGGCCCAGGCAGCCTCACGATGGCTGTGTTTTGGTTTTTCATGGTCCACACGCTAGAAAGCATGGACCAAGTCCTTTTTCATAGCTTGCAAGAATTCTTTCATGTTTTTACATGATCCAGCGATCATGGAGGGCCACGATCGCAATCTAATGGTCAAGAAATGTTGTTTTACTTTGAAATGGGCTAGGAATCCTACCAGGATGTGAACAGAGGCCTTTAAATGGCTTGGAGTAGTCCATGAACATGGGGTGGCATGGCAGTGGCTTAGATGGACCTGAGACATGATTCAAAGTAGATTAAAGAGCGCCAGCGAACAGCAGGAGTATGGGCTTTAGGCAGACAGCTAGGTAGCGGACTGTTGTCATGTCAGGGGTCTCCAAGAAAGAGTTTGGTAAGGATACTTCTTGTTGAGAGGATTGTATACATGAGTTGAGAGTGGATAATCTCTTCTTGTATCTCTTTCTTTTCCATAGTGAAGTTTTCCATGCCTCATGGAGGCTAGCCTTTGGGCTGATCCATGTACTAGGTTGTGTTCTTATTTGTTTTCTTCTTTCCTCCTGCCGCAATACCCCAGTACTAGATCCTCATAAGTGGTATTAGTGTGAGTTGATATCCAAACATGCCCAACACTTGGGCATGGAGAAGAGGGAGAAGATGAGAGGGTGGCAAGGAGATGAAAGAATGGGGTGGTAGCCTTTGGGCATGGTGACTTAGGCGTGAGAAATCCCTAGGGCGTAGGAGTTCTTATAGAGACTCCTACGCCACCAAGAGTCCTGGTTGACCAAGTAATCAAATTACTTGATTAAATCAGATTCTTATCTAATGTTCCATGCCAAGTACCAGGTCTCTACCGAGTTTTGCCCCCCAAAAATCAGCCATAAGTGGCTCATAAAGTAGATAAGGAAAAGTCCTAGGCACAAAGGACTCTTCCTCCCTAGAGTTCGATCTCTATCAAACTCTTGGTTAATTTAAATTGTGTGCCACCTTATCCCATCATTGAGTGCATGCCCAAAAGGGGACATGAGCCCTCTCCATGCAAAATAATCAGGGGGTGTATGCCCCTAGAAATTCTCCAGGGGGTACACGCCCCTTCTCTCTTCTTTCCTACAACATGGGTCAACCTTTGACCCTTGTACAATTCCCATCCTATGGGATTTAAGACAAGCCTTAATCAAGTCCCATGCAATGGAATTAGGAGAAGTCCTAATCAAGTTAGGACAAGCCTTGATCAGGCTAAAATTAGGTCTAGTCAGATCAGGACAAAACCATATAGAGTTTCTAGAAAAGCCTTATACAAATTTCATCTTATGGTTTTAGGACAAGCCCTGATCTCATTAGGATAAGGCTTGTTTTGACCAGGATAGGTTTGTTTTGACCAGGACAAGCTCTAATTAGACTAGGACAAACCCATACTACTGACCCCATGATTGATTTTATTGGGGGTAAACCCTACTCCCATCGAAGTTCGGCCTGATGTTCAACCAAATGTAGCTTATAATTGCAGAAAAGCTTCAATCGCAACTTCTCCATCTGCCGAATACTTTCAGTCAGACTTCTCCATCCTAGGCAAGCTCCTTTTGATATTCCTCCAACCGACCTTCTCCGATCGTAAGTCTTTCGAACTTCTCCTTTAGCCGGACTCCTTCATCAATCAGACTCCTTTCGGACTTCATCATCAACTGGACTTCTTCGTCAGTCGAACTCCTTTCGAATCCTTCCAACAAACCACCTTTCAGATTCCTCCAACAGACTTTTTTTAGGATTACTTTAGTGGACTTTCAAATTCCTTTCAGTCGAACTCCATGCAGTCATCTAGAAGGGCCTCCACCCTACACGCATCTAGCAATCTGCACAACATGAACCCACATACACATAGACGACCCTGAAGGTTTCCAAACTCCTCTAAAATTGATAAAACTTGAAGCTCTTCATCACCAGCACCTATCTCCTTGGAACATCAACTATTTAATCCCAACAGACTATCACCTCATGACAATAGATACCACCCTCCATAACAAACTCCACGTGGCCTCGAATGACCCACTATCGGGCGGTTACGGCTGTCACTATCAGTTTGTTATAGGCTCCATCTATAAAAGGGACCCTCCATATACACTTTCCCTAGGCACTCTTCTCCCTCTCGATACTCCACTTTCTTTCCTAAGCAATCTATTTCTGTTGGCCGAAAGAGCTGACTTGATTATCGAAGGATCTTGTTGGAGCCACCACCTTCGACTCCGAACGAGATTTGTTTTACAGGTCACCGACGGTTGCCACACCTTCTCCAACTCCAGCCTCGAATTCGATGTCAATTAGATTTTGCACCAATAGGATTGGTGCTAGAGGAAGAGTCCTCTTTCTCTTGAGGTGTTCTTATTCTTAAAGAAGTGCTCAATGGAGATCTCTCTCCTTCCCCTTGGAGTTCCTCTTTTCCAATCGATCTCATAAGGATGCCACCTAAAAAGGCTTCCACCCGACGGTCGACCGCCTCCACGACCAGATCTCATCGAAATCTACCCACCCCATCTCATCCCCGACATCTCAAGTTCTTTCGATGGTAATGGTGGATGTAGAGCAATTTAACCAACTGGATCAATAGGTTAGGGGCCTCACTGAAGCAGTGTAGGCCATGCGGTAGCAGCAACCTCTGGTGCCGGCCCGATCGGAGTAGGCTTGTCTGAAATCCTAGGACCCAGTCTGGTGATGATTGACTTGGGCGAGTCAGCGATCACCTCCGAGAAAGAAAAGCAGAGGGTAGGAAGTCCCTGCTCTGATCATGATTCTACCCTTGGAGGGACTCTGCTCCCATTCAGCCAGAATACTTTGGAGATCCACGACCTCGAAGATCTCTTAGACTAAAAGCTGTAGGAAATGAATCAATGGATTGAAGAACTCCACCATGCTTTCTTCTCTCACGATAATGATATCTGCACCGACCCTCTTTTCTCTCATCAAATCATGCAAGGATCGATCCCGTCGAACTTCAAGCTCCCATAGTTCGAGAGCTACGACAGGACCATTGATCCAATCAACCATCTAAAGGCCTTCTAAATTATGATATTGCTCCATGGCGCATCAGACGCCATCTTATGGCAAGATTTTACATCAACTCTAAGGGAAGCAGCAAGAAACTGGAACTCAGCATTGAAGTCGGGTACGATCTTCTTTTTCGATCAGATGAGCCACCAATTCGTGGCTCACTTTGTTACCAGCCAATGTCCCCAACGAGGCTCGGATTTCCTCATCCATATCAAGCAGAAGGAAGGGGAGCCCATTCGGGCCTATGTCAACCACTTCAATGCTGTCGCTCTAGAGGTCTAAAACTTGGATCAATCTGTTATAATGGCCGTACTAAAGGGTGGCCTCCAAAAGAATAATCTATTGTTCTCTCTGAAGAAGAAGTACCCTAGAGATTTTGCTGCTGGCCTGGGCTGATGGTCACGCCCGGGCGGAAGAGGCCTTCAAGGTGAAGGATGAAGAATCCATGAGAGAGCAGCAGGCGGGTGATTCAAGCAAGCCCACAGTTGAAGAAAAGTTGAGCGAAGCTCGACTGCACTGTAGAACTCCTCTCGAGTGTAGACGAGCTCGAACTCCTCCTCGAGCTCATCATCAGAGAAGCCCTGATCGAAGGGCACGGTGGAACTCTCCCTCCAGAAGGTTCCAAACCTATGCTCCCCTCAATGCTCTGAAGACTCCAGTCCTGATGGAGATCAAGGAGCAGCTACCGAGGTCGAAGAAAATGCAGTCTCATCCCAATAAGTGAAACCCTAATAAGTACTACCTCTACCATCATGACCATGATCACGGTACTAAGAAATGTAGCCAGCTCCAAGATGAGATCGAGGAGCTTATCATGCGAGGTCGGCTTGGTTGATTCCTACGATGTTGGCCTAAAGTAAGGAAAGATCGACTAAGGATGCTGCCCCAGCCCAAACCATCAAGGAGAGAAGAGCAGCAAGGAGATCTGCCATCTCTCGGCATCATCAACACCATTTCTAAGGGACCTCGATGGGGAGAGGCTGGCAGATCGACAGGGGAAGTGATGAAGCAGAGGACCAAAGAATCAATAACTTTCATTGATAAAGATGCTCAAGAAGTTCAGTTTTCGTATAACGAGGTGGTTGTAATCTCACTAAACATTGCTGACTATAATATATACCACATTCTAATAGATAGTGAAAGCTCTGCTGATGTCTTATTTTATGATGCTTTCTTTAAAATATCTATAATAAATAACTACCTGGGACCTATGAGTTCCCCATTAGTGAGTTTCACTGGCAATGCTGTGCTAGTTGAGGAAATAATAACACTAACTATGGCTACAAGATAATATCCTAAATGAGCTAGAGTGCAAGCTAACTTTTTGGTAGTAAAAGCTCCCTCTGCTTACAATGTAATTCTCGGCCGATCTGGTTTGAATACACTTCAGGCAGTAGTATCCACTCATTACCTAAAGATGATGTTTCCAACAACTCATGGGATTGGGGAGGTCATAAGAGATCAAGCTCTAGCAGGACATTGCTACTCTATCACCCTACAAAAAAGTGGCCAACCTAACCATTGCCAAATTGATGGGCTGGATGTTCACAATGATCTTACTGAGGAGTGGGGTGAACCCATGGAGGACCTGATAGCTATCTCTCTAGATGACGGGAACACAGAACACATGGTGCAGATCGACTCTAGCTTGGATGGAGAAGCTCAGAAGGAGCTCCTTGCCTTCTTGTGGAAGAATATCGACGCCTTTGCCTGGGTCCCCTTAGACATGCCAAGAATTGACGCCGAGTCATGGAGCATCAGCTAGCTGTTGACCCCAAATGCAGATCAATGAAAGAAAAAGTTCAAAGCCATGCACCAAAAAGACAGGAGGTGATAGCAGATGAAGTGCACAAACTTCTTAAAGTTGGGTTCATTCGGAAAGTCAACTATCCAAGTTCGATCTTCAATATGGTCCTAGTCAAGAAGGCCAATGACAAATGGAGAATGTGCATAGACTTCCAAAAGCTGAACAAGGCCTATCCAAAAGATAGTTACCCCCTGCCAAGAATTGATCAGCTGACGGATGCAACTTCGGGCCATTAGCTTCTCACTTTCATAGATGCCTTCTCCAACTACAATCAAATTCGAATGGCACCGAAGGATGAGGAGAAAATTACTTTTATTACTTATCATCATTTTATTATTATAGGGTCATGCACTTTAGGCTCAAAAATGCAGATGCGACATATCAGCATTTGGTCAATAAGATTTTTAGAGAGTAGATCGACCGCAACATGGAGGTTTATGTAGACGATATGCTTATCAAGAGCCAAACTTCAATTAGTCACGTAGCCGACCTTGAAGAGACCTTCAACACTCTCTAAAGATATAAGAATAAATTGAATTTGACCAAGTGCACCTTCGGAGTAACCTCAGGAAAATTCTTTGAGTTCATGGTCTTAAGATAGGGAATCGAGGCCAACCCAAACAAGATCTGAGCCATCCAGAAAATGACTATACCAAAATCAATAAAAGAAGTTCAATGCTTAACCAAAAAAGTGGCATCTTTGAATCATTTTATCTCGAAGTCGGTTGAGCAGTGAATGCCTTTTTTCAGGCCCTCAAACAACTGAAGAACTTCTGTTGGACTATAGAATGCCAGCAAGCATTCGAAGAGCTTAAATGCTACCTCAGCTTGCCTCCTCTGCTGGCTAAGCCCGAACCAGGAGAAGGATTATTTCTGTACTTGGTAGTCTCCCCAACAGCCCTTGTAATGGTTTCAGTCAAAGAAGAGGTAAAAATGTAGCGGCCGATCTACTATATAAGCCGAGTCCTAAGGGATGCAAAGATCTAGTACACTAAATTGAAAAAATTAACTTACGCTCTCTTGATTGTAGCCAGATGTCTTTGGCCCTACTTTTAGGGGTACATAATAACACTCCTCACTAATCAGCCAATCAAGGAAGTTCTTCACCAAACAAAGGCCTTTGGGAGAATTGCAAAGTGGGTAATTAAGCTCACAGAGTTCAACATCAACTATCAACCTCGACGGTCGATCAAAGCTCAGATACTGGCCGATTTTATAGTTGAATGCATGATTCCAGATGATCCCAAACTGAGTAGAATGAGGTCAGTATTCCATAGTTGCAACCAAGCTTCCCTAAAGAAAGAGCAGACCTTTCCAAAGGTTTCTAGGCCCTGTACGTGGATGGCTCTTCCTATGCTTCTGGTGCAGGAGCTGGACTGATCTTGGTCAACCCTGAAGGGATTATTACTAGGTATGCATTGCATTTTGAGTTTCCTGCAATGAACAACAAAGCAGAATATGAAGCTCTAATAGCGGGGCTGAAGATAGCAAAAGAACTAGAAGCAGATCGGCTCCAAGATTATAGTGATTTACAATTGATAGTGGGATAGGTCAGTGGCAATTACGAGGCTTGGGAGGAAAATGTGAGAAGATACCTTGAGAAAGTGAAGAGCTTGACCTTGGCATTCAATAGTTTCAATATTCAGCAGATCCCAAGGGTGGAAAATGCCAGAGCCGACCTTCTATCCAAATTGGCCACACTTGCCCCCAATGAACTTCTGAAGGAAGTATACTTTGAAGTACTGAAATATCCCAGTTAAGAAAAGCCACTGACTACCATGCAGATTGACCATAAGCCCTACTAGATTGATCTATTGACTGCTTATCTCAGAAGTGGAACTCTCCCTCATGACCTAAAGGAAGCTCGAAAGTTGAGGAACCGAGCCCCCAAATATGTACTTTATGAAACTATATAAGAGATCATATTCCTTGACACTTTTAAGATGTCTTCGACCTTCTGAGGCTGACTTTGTATTATGAAAGGTGCATGAAGGAATCTATGGAAACTATCTGGGCATCAGATCCCTGTCTCACAAGCTACTTTGATAAGGTTATTATTGGCCGACTATGCACCATGATTGCATTGAATTTGTTAGAAAGTATGACTGTTGTCAAAAAAATGCAAATATATAAAGACAGCCAGCCTCCAAGCTTATCCCACTAAGCAACCCTTCGCCATTTGCACAATGAGGAACAGATATACTTGGCCTCTTTCCGATGGCACCCGGACAATGAATGTTTCTCTTAGTTGTGATCGACTACTTCACAAAATGGATCGAGACTGAATCCCTGATAAAGATTACTAAAGTCAAACTGCAAGACTTCATCTGGAAGTTGATTGTTGGTAGATTTGGCTTGCCCTAAATCCTTATTACAGACAATGGGCGATAATTTACTAGGAAGAAGTTCGATGAGTTCTATGAAGGTTTGAACATCTCCCATAATTTTACATCCATAGCTTATCCACAAGCGAATGGTGAAACAGAAGTGACAAACAGAACCTTATTGCAAGGCATCAAGGCAAGGCTTGAAAGAGCAAGGGGGACTTGGGTGGATGAGCTTTACCATATCCTATGCGCATACTGAACTACCCAGAAGCTACCAACTAGAGAAACGCCATTCGCTTTGGCTTTCAGAATGGAGGCAGTCATCTCGATAGAGCTCAAGCTGCCATCGGCATGGGTTGTAGCCTTCAGCAAGCAATACAATTCATAGGATCTCATAGCAAACCTTGATCTAATGAAGGAAAAACAAGAAGAAGCCTAAGTTTGGTTGGCTACTTATAGACGAAGAGAGGCACACTACTATAACTCTAGAGTCAAAGGCAATATATTCAAAGTGGGGGACTTGGTACTTCGATGAGTAGCTGTTTCACAACCTCAAAATCAAGGAAAGCTCATCCCAAATTGGAAAGATCCTTATGAAGTCTAAGAGGTCATCCGGCCTAGAACTTACTACTTGAAGAACCTTAGAGGCATGATCTCCTACGTCCATGGAGCTCAGAGAACTTACGCATGTACTATCAATAATCTCATTTCAATAAAATCTTTTTATTTTAGTATCTTCAATCTTGGTGTAAAACTATGATAACAAAAAATAGCCTTCCAAACTTTATCATTAGACAAAGTTAGCCCTATTAGGAATAGGAGGAGAACCTCATCCTAACATTAAGCTAAAATGAAGACCTCAATTACTTAAGTCGAGATGTGGAGAGAGGCCCCTTCAATGGCCCTTTTCTGCTCCTATAGCCCTATTAGGAACAGAAGGAGAACCCCATCCTAACATTGAGCTAAAACGAAGACCTCAGTTACTTAAGCCGGAATGCGGAGAGAGGTTCCTTCAACGGCTCTTTTGTGCCTCTATAGCCCAATTAGGAATAGGAGGGAACCTCATCTTAACATCGAGCTAAAGCAAAAACCTCGGTTACTTAAGTCGGGATGTAGGGAGAGACCCCTTCAACGACCCTTTTGTGTTCCTATAGCCTTGTTGGGAACAGGACGAGAACATCATCCTAACATAAAGCGAACACCTTGGTTACTTAAGTCAGGATGCCGAGAGAGATCCTTTCAATGGTTCTTTTGTGCCCCTATAGTCCTATTGGGAATAAGAGGAGAACCTCATTTTGACATTGAGCTAAAATGAAGACCTTAGTTATTTATGCCAGGATGTGGGAAGAGGCCCCTTCAACGATCCTTTTATGCCCCTATAGCCCTATTAGAAATAGGAGGACCTCATCCTAACATAAGCAAAGTCAAAGGACTTGCTAATCTAAGTGGTGAAAAAAAAGAAGGGGAGGGGGGCCCGTCTAGTGGTCCCAAACAAACCCCCAACCTGAAGCAAAAAGAAGAAAGAAATCCTATCACTGATCCTTACACGTATTTCTCCTATAATTATTCGACCATATGAGGCACAAGAAGGAAAATCACTCTCGAATCCATAAAAAGGACCTCGGATAGGCATCCACAATAACCACTTCATTAGAAGACAACACTAAAAGAAAAATAAAATGAAGAAAGTAGGGCCACGAGCAAGATTCGAATTTGTATGAAACAAAAATAACAAAAAAGGTATCATTTCATTACAAAATAAGTTTATTACAAGCAAAACATAGGTCGACAAGATTGATTATACTAAAAAAAAGAGAAAGGAAAAGACCACCAAAATCCTAGGAAGAGCCGGACTCCTCAGACTTCGGACTGATGGCCATTACCAAAGATTTCTTTAGACGATCGACCTCCTCCTTGAGCTCTCTCCACCTCGTCATATTATCACGAAACCTCCTGTCCACTCGATGGTAGTTCTCCGTTGACTCTCATAGCCTCCCCCTTAGGACCTCAGACCAAGAGTTCACCAATGGTCCTTTTCAAGGAGGCGATCTCCTTGACCTCCCTGCTTGTACCAGCCCAAAAGCCATCATCAAATCTTCGCTGGAGCCAGGCTACTTCATCATTAGAGGCACAAAGCTTTTGTTCTAGCTTGGATATCCTATCACTCCAGCCCAATTGATAAGTCTCATATGTGAGCTCAGCATCATGCAGCTGCTGTTGAAGTACGGAGAACCTCGTTGATCAGGCCCACACAAATCGTGTCTTGTTGGAGGACCATGGTGAGCTCCCCTCTAGAAGTTGAATCTTCTCCTTCTTCACCTTGAGTTGAGTATCGAGGAAGCCGATCTTCACCATCAGCACTCAGGATTTGTCGCTTGCATTCTTTCAAGTTCGGCCAGCTCCCACTCAAAGCTTCCCTTTTGAATGCTAAAACTCATGGAGTTCTTCATGTGCAAGTTTTGGAGGCGAGTGATCTCTTTGGTCACCTCCAAAGCATTCTTCCACGAAGCTTGAAGGTCATTCTCCATCTTCTTCAACTTCTTCTTCAGATGATGGACTTCCTTTCTTAGGCATTTTATTAAAGTTTTTAAGGGAACCCTCTGAGATAGTGGATCAGCATTGATGAGAGACTACATTCAAAGTATGAAAAATGCTCAAGAATATAGACAAAAGAGAAATTAACTTTTATTTTATAAAAAATTTTGAGTATAAAACAAAAAAATAAAAGAAGAGAAGAAAAATAAACAACTATTCGAGGATTTCAACCTCGGGAGGGATGACAATAGACGAAGCCAAAGCGCTCTCGACTGCCTCGAATTCCTGAACTAACTCGAGCACCTCCACAGCTGGTTCGAATGGAGAAGAAGCAGGCTTGATGAAGGAAGGATAGACTATGGCATCGGATGGTCCCACTTTTGCGCCGTCTTCCTCCTCTAGAAATCTGAGGTCGAGCTCGAGGAAGCTTCCGACCACCTTACCTTCGCAGAGCTTGAAGCCCTTGATGAATGCTTACTGGTCGAATTCGACATTCAGATTTCTCATTTTGAAAGAGGCCTTGAACTCTTCCACGGCCTGGGTCATCGCCTCTGAGATCGACTTCACCATTCGGGCTTCCAGTGAAGAAAAATCCTAATTTTTCGTGGTCAGGTTTGTTCAGATCTGATTGGATCGAGAGGTATATCTCAAAAAATCACCTCTTAGATCTAGATCAAATCTGACATTTTTCAGATCTGATTTATGATCTGATACATAAAAAAATAAAACTATATTAATTTTGAATTAATTTTATCTTGATTTTGGGTAATCTGATTACCCATTGATGATCCTGTCGAAGTCCTGAGGTTCTGGATCTAGCCATGCAAGCGCCTGGCCTCTATCGGTATCCACTCAAGCTAGATATGGAGATCTTTTCTAAAAATTAGATCTAGATCTGATTTGAAGAATCTTCAAAACTTCTTCTGAAGATCACCCGTCGTCTCTGCAGCAGTGCTGCCTTCTTCCTTTCTTGTCAGCCTTTCCTTGTCTGACTCGCACTAATCTGAAGGCTTAACTTTCTTAGGCATTGAGAGGAGAGAGAGGGCCAAATGGTGGCATGAGGAAGACAGAGGGGCAGCCTAGGGGCATGGCTTGGAAGAGGAGTTCTTAAAAGTGGGCGTAGATAGGGTCTTTTTATACTCTGCTGCGCCATGTAGTGCTGCATCACCCCGGCCAAATACATTGCTTCATGCAATCAGATCTAAATCTGATTGGTGCGATGACATCATCTGATCCAATCAGATGAGAGACCCATAGGTTCATTCTTAGATGGCGCCTAAGACTGATCAAAGTAGATACCCAAGGGCCACCTAAGTAGAAACCAAGAAGCAACCTAGAGTCCCATCCGTATGGGACTTAGTGTCCCTATCCATGTTTGCATGCCATCCTAGGCATGCGCTCCCTTCTTTCCAATTTGCAGAGAGGGGACAAGCCCCTATTTACTCTCCAATAAGTGCATGACACATGGACAGACGTCCAAGGGTCAAAGGTCAATGTTTGACCAAGTCAAAGTATAAGAATTAGCAGATGACGAAAAATGCTAGGTGTTGTTTCAAATTTATCTCATAAATTAAGATAATCCTTTTCTAACTTGAACAAGCTTCAATCAGATCTGGTAAAGATACCTGAGTGAGCACAAACTTATTTGGCTCAGTTGAGATAACTTTTATGATAGAAAAAGGAGAACATTAGGCTTAATCGTGTGCTAGCATAATTTTCTTGAACCTAATTGAATCTTATTCAAATCAATTGAGCTGAATAAGTCCAATTGATGATATCCAAATCCAAATCCTTGTTTGTGTGATCCAGTTAGGTTCAATTTTGTATGGTAATGGGATATGTCATGATCTCCATCATCGACATCATCTAAACTCCTTTCGATGGATCAGAACTCTTCTGATTCAGACAACTAGAATGATCGATCATCTAAATCATTCTAATTGCTCCCAAAATCCACCAAGTGACACCTAGCAGTATATGGTGGCAACCCATCAAAACTGAAAATGAACCTCTTCGGTGCAGCTACCTTGTGTGATTAAGTTCTTCTATCTTGAGCCCGATCAGATTAGGGTTAAGGTGAACTCGTCAAACCCTAATTTCTATCATATGATTTAATCATTCGATTCAAGTCCGATGTGAAAACCTTAATAGAAACTCTTTCTATTATTTCACTCTCTGCCATGGCCATGGGCTTATGGACTTGATTCTCATGATCATCATAGGGCTGCTCCTCTATCCACCGAGGTAGATAGATTCCATCTTGGTGCAATCCAAGTTCCTACAATGAACATGCTATAGCCAACATACACCTCAGGATTTCCAAATGGCTAGGAGACCGAGTCATGGTGTAGTCAAACTATAACACCCTCAAGGATGAACTGCCGATGCACCTCAGATCAAAGAACCAGACATACCACTATAGCATCAAGTCAATCATCGATGGGAAGGTAGACTTCCTTATGACTACTCTAGGTGGTCATGCTCAGTGCCCTCGTTCTCTAATGAGTACCTGTACTCTTACTTCGGTGTCTCTACACTGTAGACTTAAGACTCATATACTACATAGAAGCGATTGTATACTAACCTTCTGGATCAATCACCATCCTCATGATGATCCTACGGTCAGGAGCATTTTATGAGTTAATAAATGAAAATTCATTTCTTAAATTTTCAACTCTTGAAAATATGAATTATCATTACCATTAACTCAAGGGATGTATCACAGACACTAAATACACTTAAGTGATAGAAAATAACCCATTTTATTATTCATAGTCAAAATTATAATTTTGTCCTTAGAAGTGTATTACAAGTGTCAACCAATTCTGGCTTCTAGGGCACACATATCTAACAAACTTCCACTTGACCTAAAGCCAATTGGCTATAAATCTAAGTCTCATCTTCTCGAGGTGGGCTTCGATCTTCAACAGGCCCCATGGCTTTGTAAGTGGGTCCACCGCATTGTCTGCGGAGTCGACTCTCTTGACCTCGACATAACCCTTCTCGAGGTAATCGCGGATGAGGTGGTATCACTGCTCGATGTGCTTGGATTTTTGGTGAGACCTCTGCTCCTTAGCAAAGGCTATGGCACCATTGTTGTCGCAGAACAGAGGAATGGCATCTGATGGCATCACTCTGATCTCTATGGCAAATTTCTTATACCAGGATGCTTTCTTTGCAGCTTCTGACGTAGCGATATATTCTGCTTCCATGGTGGAATCTGCTATCACTGTCTGTTTGGAACTTTTTCAACTGACAGCTTCACCATTGCACAAAAATAGACTCTCAGATGTTGACTTTCGATCATCTACATCGGACATAAAATCCGAGTCTGTATACCCCTAGACTTGGAGTTCTCCATTACCAAAGACCAACAACATATCCTTAGTTCTTCTCAAGTACTTAAGGATACATTTCATAGAAGTTCAGTGTTTTTCACCTGGATTCGACTGATATCTGCTCGTGACACTCACAGCATGTGCTATATCAAGTCGTATATATAATAAGGCATACATGAGTCTCCCTATTGCTGAAGCATAAGGGATCTTGCTCATGCATTTCTATTTCCTCAGGTGTGCTAGGGCACATCTTCTTGGAAAGATGAATGCCATGTCCTGAAGGGTACTAAACCTCTCTTAGAGTTTTCCATACTAAACCTCTTTAGTACTTCCTCTATGTACATCTTCTATGAAAGTCCTAGCATCCTATTCGGTCTATCTCTATAGACCTTAATTCCTAGAATAAAGGATGCTTCTCCTAGGTCTTTCATGGAGAATTTTTTAGATAACCATATTTTAACTGTGGTCAACATGGGAAATATCATTCTCAATAAGGAGGATGTCATCCACGTACAATACGAGGAAGACAACAGCGCTCCCACTGACCTTTTTGAAGACACATGGCTCCTCATTTTTGATGAAACCAAATATTTTGATCACATCATTAAAACAAGTGTTCCAACTCCGAGATGCTTGCTTAAGTCCATATATGGACCTTTGCAACTTGCATACCTTATGATCATCATCACTGGATGTGAAACCTAGCGACTGTTACATATAGATATCTTCCTCAAGATATCCATTTAAGAATGCTGGTTTCACGTCCATTTGCCATATTTCATAATCAAAATAGGCTGCAACAGCAAGTAATGTGTGGATGAATTTTAGCATAGCTATTGGTGAAAAGATATCCTGATAGTCAATGCCTTCATGTTGACTATAATCTTTTGCCACTAATCTAGCCTTGAATATCTCCATATTCTCATCTGCACCGATCTTTCTCTTGAAGATCCATTTATACCCAATAGGTACTATACCTTTTGGTAGATCTACCAAGGTCCAGACTTGGTTTGAGTACATCGAATCAATTTTTGACTTCATTGCCTCTAACCATTTCTCGGAGTCGATATCTGATATCATCTTATTTTAGATTTTGGGATCATCACCATAAACCCCATTACCTATGAGGAACATTTTCTCTACATCCTCTAAAATAGTACCTAAGTACCTTTCACAGAGATGGAAAACCCTTTTCAATCTACGAGGTGGAGGAGGTAGTGTATGGATTGGCTTAACCTGATTTGGTTCCATTTGGTCCTTAGCTCGTTGCTCTTGTGAGACTTTCTCATCGAGCTTGATCTGCTTTCCAATGCCGCTATCTTGAATAAACTATTTTTCAAGAAAGATGGCATGTCGACTCACAATCACATTGTGATCTTCTGGAATGTAGAAATAATATCCTAATGACTCTTTAGGATATCCTATGAATCGAGCTCTAAAGGACCTAAAGTCTAACTTGTCCGCTTGTTGTCTTTTGACATGAGCCGGACAACCCCAAATTCTGAGATGACTCAGACTTGGTTTCTTACCATGCCATATCTCATACGGTGTGGTAGGAATGATTTTAGAAGGAACCCTATTCAGTAGTAAATTGAAGTTAACAATGACAGTGTCCCCAAAGAAAATCAGGGAAGGTCTGTGAAGCTCATCATGGATCGAACCATATCCTAATAGAGTCCGATTTCTCCATTCTGAAATTCCATTGAGTTGAGGTGTTCCTGGTGGAGTCCATTGAGAGACTATGCCATTTTCTTTGAGATAGTCTAGGAAATTCCTCAACTAAGGTATTCACCTCCTCGATCTGATCGAAGAACCTTAATGGGTTTTCCAGTTTGTTTTTCTACTTCATGTCTGAATTCTTTGAACTTTTCAAAAGCTTCAGACTTGTGTCTCATAAGATACACATACCCATACCTAGATAAGATCATCGGTAAAGGTTAATGAAGTAGACAAAATTGCCTCTAGCCGGCACATCAAATGGGCCGCACACATCAGTATGTACTAGGGCAAGGAAGATCTGTGGCCCTTTCCCCATGTCCTACAAAAGGGAGTTTAGTCATTTTGCCTTGAAGACAAGATTCACAAGTTGGATATGACTCGGAAAGTCAATGGACTCAATAGCCCATTTTTCTCCAATTTGTTAATCCTATCTTCTGCTATATGACCTAATCTCAGGTGCCATAGATACCTATCATTTGGACTATCCCTAGGTGTTTGATTTTTTGGCATTCACATTTTGCTCGATAGTTAAAAATAGGATACATCAATATGTAACTGATAAAGACCATTAATAAGGAAACCATTTGCAATTTTATTTCTTTCATAAAGAATGTTACAATGGTCCTTAAAGAAGGTAATTACATAAGCCTTCTTGTGCTAAGCATGAAACAGAAATCAAATTTTCCTGCTAGCTGCAGGCACATAATAACAGTCTTTTAAAACTAAGTCTAAACCAGATGGTAAGTCGAAGAGGGTATGTTCCCATGGCTACTGCAGCAACTCTTGCTCCATTTTCGATGCGTAGGATCATGTCTCCATCCCTCAGCCTCCTGCTATCCTCAAGATCCTGCATAGAAGTGCACAGATGAGCACTAGAACCAGAGTCAAGCACCCAACTGGATGCAGAAGAAACCGTAAGGTTAGACTCAATAACGAGCATACCTCCAGAAGGACCTTCCTTCTTGTTCTTCAGGGTGGCCAGGTAAGTAGGGCAGTTCCGCTTCCAATGGCCGTCGCTGTTGCAATGGAAACACTTTCCTTTGCCATCGGCCTTCTTCTTCGGCTTCTGCCTTCTTCTTCTTTGATCCTTCCACCTTTTGCTTTTTCACAGACTTCTTTTTCTTTCCATAAGACTTTCTTTTGGAAGAAGTCCGTTCCATAGCAAGAACTGAGCCTTTAGAACCTTTCATAGAAAGCTCAGCGGTAACCAGCATATTCATTAATTCGGCCAAGAAATTTTGAAGTTTATGCATGTGGTAATTCATGATGAATTGCCCATATGCATCAGTCAAGGATTGCAGAATAATATCATTCTGCAGATCCAAGTCCAACTTCACACCGAGCTTCTCAAGCTCTTCCATGTCCTTGATCATCATCAGACAGTGATCTTGGACTGACTGTCCATCACGCATCTTAGCCTTAAAAAGTCGTTTTCGTGACTTGATATTTGGCTGCGCGACTCTGTTCACCAAACATCTCCATAGGTGAGCCAACATTTGGCGAGCAGTCCCGATATCTTCATGTTGGCGCTGGAGCTCATCAGACATCGAGCCCAACATGTAGTATCTGGCCTTATTATCTTCGTCAATCCATTTTTCCAGAGACGCTCTCTGTTCAGTGGATGGACGAGCTGGTAAGGTGGGAGGGTCCTGGTCCAAAACATGAGTTAACTTCTCGGAATCCAAAATGATTTTGAAGTTCCTGGAGCCAATCCTTTATAATTTGGTCCGATCAGTCTATGGGTGTCCAGGATACGTGCTAGTGGGTTGGATGCAGACATTTTCCTGTAGAGAGTCAAAGTTTTCTAGTTAGATATTGTAATTAAGACTTGACCAATTTATTTAGGGATTTTATTTTTAAACAAATTAGCTCCCACTATTTTCTCGGATCCCTACACTCCCTCTGTAGAGATGCGAAAATCTCCACGATTAATGATTTCTAGTGGGTGGTGCGGTCTCACCAACTGACTCTTCACCTCACCTAACAGTTATTGGTGATGGGTTAGCCAATGAGTGAACAACTCTTGTTCAATGATTCTCTAATCATGGTGCACCCAAACTTGGTCTCTAATTCATGAATCTCACCGTATCCGGAATATTGATCCACTCCTTAGTTAAGTCAGACCCACCATTTGCATAGACTGGATTCCTAATTGAGTCTCTCACCATATCCGAAATATTGAGCCCAACTCATCCTCCAGCCCATAGCATCCAATGCCTAATAGACATGGTTGCATCTTCTCGGTGCAACTGAGCCACTGTAACCAACCGAGAACAATCAACCCCGGGAAGGGCCCGCACATCTACAATGGTGGAAGACCTTGACTTAATCTTTTCTTAGGAGAGAATTTGATTTAGGTCTCATTAAACTAGACTTGACATAGTCATAACAATTATGACTAACCTAGTGGCATGGGTTAGCTCGGATTATTGACCACCTCAGATCAGAACTGAGTCAACAAATATGGCCAGGTAAGTGAGACCGGTGGAAGGGATATGCCATTAACTCGACAAGAATGCATTCGAGTCGAGTAGCTTCCAATTAAAAATCAGTCGGTCGTATCTGCCAAACTTACCTTAGACACCAAATTATTGAGATCAGAACCAATCAGGTTAGCCTACAATCCAGACTCTAACCACTGAGCCTAATTAGGTCTTAGCTTGATCGATCACTCACGTGACTCGATCTTGACCCAGACTTAATCCTATTAGGCTGGTCAATTTAAGCATTGTTGATCCCATCTAACCAACTCTTGATTCGGTTTGATCAACCGCTAGACCTAATTGAGCTACCCAAGCCCGAACCCAGATTTATGAATATGTCTTAGATCTGAAATTCTCAATTTTAGACCTAATTGATATTTCATAAACTTAATTCTTAATTAAGTTAGGGTTCAAAAACAAAACATGTAAATAAGATCCTAGGATTTCAGGATCTAGGATTTTGTAGAAAGTAAGTTTTCAATTTTTGATTAAGGACGAACGCGCAGCACCCCTACACATCATAAGAACACCCCATCGAATGGAAGGAGAGGGTCTTTAAGCCCTACTTTGTTCTTATGACCGGATGGCCAAGGGGAACGCCTTAATCAGAAAAACAACTAATCTATAAAAACTAATTAGATCAAAGCATATATCTTGTATAAAAAATAGATCTAATTAAAATATATTTTGTATATATCACATATATCATGCATGCATGCTTTTCATATCTAAATTATCTCATAATAATCTAAAAAATTAAATTTAAATTTGATCTTATCAAATAAAATTTAATCTAGATCTATTTGTACAACTATTCTATAACCTGTCTAAACATGCAACTATCATATATCATATGAACAAATTAAATTAAATTTATTTTCTATTTTTAGATCTAATTATAATATTTATAACATCAGAAAATAGAAAGTAAATATATCTAAAATTCATATTCAATCAAATAAAAAATATGATTATACTAGACTACACATAGAATAATTCTATACAAAGTCTAGTTATGTATCCCATACATATTAGATATAGATTAATTAATTTTAATTTTCTATTTTTTTTATTTTAGATCTAATCATATCTCATGTGATATCTAAAATCATTAATTAATAAAATTAAATTAGATCTAAAAAAAAATTTATAAGAACCTGGCTTTGATACCAGTTGAAGGAAAATCTTGATTTTCTGGGATCAGGTTCGTTCAAATCTGATTAGATCGAGACGTATATTTCAAAAAATCACCTCTTAGATCTAGATTAGATCAGACACTTTTTAAATTTAATTTATGATCTAATAAATAAGAAAATAAAATTAAATTAATTTTGAATTAATTTTACCTTGATTCTGGATAATCTGATTATCCATTGATGATCCTGTCGAAGCCCTGAGATTTTGGATCTAGCCACGTAAGCATCTGGCCTCTATCAATATCTACTTAGTCTAGATCTAGAGATCTTCTTCTTCTCTATCTTCTTTCCAAAAATTAGATCTAGATCTGATTTGGAGAATCTTCAAAACTTCTTTTGAAGATCACCCATCATCTCTGCAGCAGTGCTGCCTTCTTCCTTTTTTGTCAGCCTTTCCTTGTCTGACTCGCACTAATCTAAAGGCCCAACTTCCTTGGGCATGGAGAGAAGAGAGAGGGCCAGATGGTGGCATGGAGAAGGGAGAGGGGCAGCCTTGGGGTGTGGCTTAGAAGAGGAGTTCTTAAAAGTGGGCGCAGATAGGATCTTTTTATAGACTCTGCAGCGCCATGTAATGCTGCATCACCCCGACCAATCATGTTGCTTCATGCAATCAGATCTAAATCTAATTGATGGGATGACATCACCTGATCTAATTAGATAAGAGACCCATAGGTTCATTCTTAGATGGTGTCTAAAACTGATCAAAGTAGATACCCAAGGTCCACCTAAGTAGAAACCAAGAAGCAACCTAGAGTCCCATCAATATGAGACTCCAACATTCCAATCCATGGGCGCACGCCATCCTAGGCATCTGCCCCCTTCTTTCTAATTTCTAAAGAGGGGACAAGCTCCTATCTACTCTCCAATAAGTGCATGACACATGGACAGATGTCCAAGGGTCAAAGGTCAATGTTTGACCAAGTCAAAGTACAAGAATTAGCAGATGATGAAAAATGGTAGGTGTTATCTCAAATTTATCTCATAAATTAAGATAACCCTTTTCTAACTTGAACAAGCTTCAGTCAGACTAGGTAAAGGTACCGAGTGAGTACAACCTTATTTGACTCAGTCGAGATAATTTTTATGATAGAAAAAGGAGAACATTAGGCACAATCGTATGCTAGCATGATTTTCTTGAACCTAATTGAATCTTATTCAAATCAATTGAACTGGGTAAGTCCAATTGATAATATCTAGATCCAAATCTTTATTTGTATGACCCAGTTAGGTTCAGTTCTATATGGTAATGGGATATGTCATGATCTCCATCATCGACATCATCGAAACTCTTTTCGATGGATCAGAACTCTTCTGATTCAGACAACTTAGAATGATCGATCATCTAAATCATTCTAATTGCTCCCAAAATCCACCAGTGACACCTAGCAGCATATGGTGGCAATCCATCAAAATTTAAAATGTACCTCTTGGTGTAGCTACTTATGTGATTAAGTTCTTCTATCTTGAGCTCCGATCAGATTAGGTTTAATGTGAACTCGTCAAATCCTAATTTCTATCATATGATTTAATCATTCAATTCAAGTTCAATGTGAAAACCTTAATAAAAACTCTTTCTATTATTTCACTCTCTACCATGGCCATGGGCTTATGGACTTGATTCTCATGATCATCATAGGGCTACTCCTCATCCACCGAGGTCGATAGATTCCATCTTGGTGCAATCCAATTCCTACAATAAACATGCTATAGACAACATACACCTCAGGGTTTCCAATGGCTAGGAGACAGAGTCATGGTGTAGTGAAACTATCACACTGATAAATGGTAAAAATATACTAATAAAAGTATTAAATTATAAAATAAATTAATTTATTTTATTAGAAATTAATACTTTTATTAATCTTATGCAGAAAAGAAGGCCACCAATGTGAAGATATTATTTTTCTGGTTTAGAAGAAATAAATTTCAAACAAAACGGACTTCAAACGAGCCCAAAATTGATGCAAAAAAAAAAAAAAATTGGTTCGATTCAAACCGGTTCAGAAAATCGGCTCAGCAAACACCCTCAAGGTGAACTATCGATGCACCTCAGATCAAGAAACCAGACACACCATTGCAGCATCGAGTCAGTCATCGACATTGACTTAATCTTTTCTAGAGAGAAAATTGATTTAGGTCTTCATTAAACTAGACTTGACATAGTCATAACATTATGAACTAACCTTAGTAGGCCAAAGGTTAGCTTGGATAGGATTGACCACCTCAGATCAGAATGAGTCAAAAAATCATGGCCAAGTAAGTGAGACCTGTCGAGTAGGAAGGGATATGCCTCTATCATACAATCGACAAAATGCAATTTGAGTCGAGTATAGACTTTCAATATTAAAAATCCAGATCAGTCGTATCTGGCCAAAACTTACGTTAGACACCAAAAATTATTAAGATAGAATCAATCAGGTTAGTGCCACAATCCAGACTCGGAACCAACTAGAGACCTAAATTAGGTCTTAGCTTTGATGATACACTCTACAGTGACTCTCGATCATGAAGACCAGCCAGACTTAATCCTATTAGGGGAATGGGTCAAAGTTTAAGCATGTGTTAGATCCCATCTAAACCAAAAGCTCCTTAATTCGGTGGTTTGAATTCAACCGCTAGACCTAATATGAGCTAACCCAAGCCCCGAACCCAGATTTTGAATATGTCTTAGATCTGAAAAAATTCTCAATTTAGACATAATTGATTATTTCATAAAATTAATTCTCTAATTAAGTTAGGGTTAAAAAAAACAAAACATGTAAAAATAAGAATCCCTAGGATTTCAGGATCTAGGATTTTTAGTAGAAAGTAAGTTTTTCAATTTTTGATAAAGGACGAACGCTGCAGCATCCCTAACACATCAAATAAGAACACCCTCTCGAATGGAAGAGAGGGTCTTTAAGCCCCTACTTTGTTCTTATGACCGGAATGGCCAGGGGAACGCCTTAATTAATTAGAAAAACAACTAATCTTAAACTAAAATTAGATAAAAGCATATTCTTGATATAAAAAATAGATTCTAATTAAATATATTTTTGTATATATCACATATATCATGCATGCATGCTTTTCATATCTAAAAATTATCTCATAATAATCTAAATAAATTAATTTAAATTTGATCTTATCAAATAAAAGTTTAATCTAGAATGATTTTAGAGGGAACCCTATTCAGTAGATAAATTGAAGTTAATAATGAATGTCCCCAAAGAAAATCTGGGAGGTCTGTGAAGCTCATCATGGATCGAACCATATCCAATAGAGTCCGATTTCTCCGTTCTGAAACCCCGTTGAGTTGAGGTGTTCCTGGTGGAGTCCATTGAGAGACTATGCCATTTTCCTTAAGATAGTCTAGGAATTCCCGACTAAGGTATTCACCTCCTCGATCTGATCGAAGAACCTTAATGGGTTTTCCAGTTTGTTTTTCTACTTCATGTCTGAAATTCTTTGAACTTTTCAAAAGCTTCAGACTTGTGTCTCATAAGATACACATATCCCATACCTAGACAGATCATCGGTAAAGGTAATGAAGTAGACAAAATTGCCTCTAGCCGGCACATCGAATGGGCCGCACACATCAGTATGTACTAGGGCAAGGAGATCTGTGGCCCTCTCCCCATGTCCAACAAAAGGGAGTTTAGTCATTTTGCCTTGAAGACAAGATTCACAAGTTGGATATGACTCGGAAAGTCAGTCATGGACTCAATAGCTCCAATTTTTCTCCAATTTGTTGATCCTATCTTCTGCTATGATGACCTAATCTCAGGTGCCATAGATATCTGTCGTTTGGACTATCCCTAGGTCGTTTTTGGCATTCACGTTTTGCTCGATAGTTAGAACAGGTACATCAATATGTAGCTGATAAAGACCATTTAATAAGGAAACCATTTGCAATTTTATTTCTTTTCATAAAAGAATGTTACAATGGTCCTTAAAGAGAAGGTGATCACATAACCTTCTTGTGCTAAGCATGAAACAGAAATCAAATTCCTGCTAGGCTGCAGGCACAAAATAACAGTCTTTCAAAACTAAGTCTAAACCAGATGGTAATCGAAGAGGGTATGTTCCCACGGCTACTGCAGCAACTCTTGCTCCATTACCGACGCGTAGGATCATGTCTCCATCCCTCAGCCTCCTGCTATCCTCAAGACCCTGCATAGAAGTGCATAGGTGAGCACTAGATCCAGAGTCAAGCACCCAACTGGATGCAGAAGAAACCGTAAGGTTAGACTCAATAACGAGCATACCTCCACCAGAAGGACCTTCCTTCTTGTTCTTCAGGGTGGCCCAGGTAAGTAGGGCAGTTCCGCTTCCAATGGCCGTCGCTGTTGCAATGGCCGTTTCGCTGTTGCAATGGAAACACTTTTCCTTCTTGCCAATCGGCCTTCTTCTTCTGCCTTCTTCTTCTTTGATCCTTCTACCACCTTTTGCTTTTTCACAGACTTCTTTTCTTTCCATAAGACTTTCTTTTTGGAAGAAGTCCGTTCCATAGCAAGAACTGAGCCTTTAGAACCTTTCATAGAAAGCTCAGCGGTAACCAGCATATTCATCAACTCGGCCAAGGAATTTTGAAGTTTATGCATGTGGTAATTCATGATGAATTGCCCATATGCATCAGTCAAGGATTGCAGAATAATATCATTCTGCAGAGTCCAAGTCCAACTTCACACCGAGCTTCTCAAGCTCTTCCATGTCCTTGATCATTGTCAGACAGTGATCTTGGACTGACTGCCCATCACGCATCTTAGCCTTAAAAAGTCGTTTCGTGACTTGATATTTGGCTGCGCGACTCTGTTCACCAAACATCTCCTGCAGGTGAGCCAACATTTGGCGAGCAGTCCCGATATCTTCATGTTGGCGCTGGAGCTCATCAGACATCGAGCCCAACATGTAGTATCTGGCCTTATTATCTTCGTCAATCCATTTTTCCAGAGACGCTCTCTGTTCAGTGGATGGACGAGCTGGTAAGGTGGGAGGGTCCTGGTCCAAAACATGTGTTAACTTCTCGGAACCCAAAACAATTTTGTAGTTCCTGAGCCAATCTTTATAATTGGGTCCAGTCAGTCTATGTGTGTCTAGGATACGTGCCAGTGGGTTGGACGCAGACATTTTCCTGTAGAGAGTCAAAGATTCTAGTTAGATACTGTAATTTTGACTTGACCAATTTGTTTAGGGATTTTATTTTTAAACAAATTAGCTCCCACTATTTTCTCGGATCCCTACACTCCCTCTGTAGAGATGCGAAAATCTCCGCGATTGATGATTTCTAGTGGGTGGTGCGGTCTCACCAACTGACTCATCACCTCACCTAACAGTTATTGGTGATGGGTTAGCCAATGAGTGAACAACTCTTGTTCAATGATTCTCTAATCATGGTGCACCCAAACTTGGTCTCTAATTCATGAATCTCACCGTATCCGGAATATTGATCCACTCCTTAGTTAAGTCAGACCCACCATTTGCATAGACTGGGTTCCTAATTGAGGTCTCTCACCGTATCCGGAATATTGAGCCCAACTCATCCTCCAGCCCATAGCATCCAATGCCTAATAGACATGGTTGCATCTTCCCGGTGCAACTGAGCCACTGTATCCAGCCGAGAACAATCAACCCCGGGAAGGGCCCGCACATCTACAATGGTGGAAGACCTCGACTTAATCTTTTCTTAGGGAGAATTGATTCAGGTCTCATTAAACTAGACTTGGCTTAGTCATAACAATTATGACTAACCTAGTGGCATGGGTTAGCTCGGATTATTGACCACCTCAGATCAGAACTGTGTCAACAGATATGGCCAGGTAAGTGAGACCGGTGGAAGGAATATGCCATTAACTCGTACAAGAACGCATTCAGAGGTCGAGTAGCTTCCAATTAAAAACCAGTCGGTCGTCTGTGCCAAACTTACCTTAGACACCAAATTGTTGAGTCAGAACCAATTGGGTTAGCCTACAATCCAGACTCTAACCTCTGAGCCTAATTAGGTCTTGCTTGATCGTGACTCGATCTTGACCCAGACTTAATCCTATTAGGCTGGTCAATTTAAGCATTGTTGATCCCATCTAACCAACTCTTGATTCGGTTTGATCAACCGCTTAGACCTAATTGAGCTACCCAAGCCCGAACCCAGTATATTATGAATATGTCTTAGATCTGAAATTCTCAATTTTAGACCTAATTAATATTCCATAAACTTAATTCTTAATTAAGTTAGGGTTCATAAACAAAATATGCACAATAAATCCTAGGGTTTCAGGATCTAGGGTTTTGCAGAAAGTAAGTTTTGGGTTTCTGATTAAGGACGAACGCGCAGCACCCCTACACATCATAAGAACACCCCATCGAATGGGAAGAGAGGGCCTTTAAACCCTTCTTCGTTCTTATGACCGGACGGCCAAGGGGAACGCCTTAATCAGGAACATTCAACAAACATTCAATACTACAAAACAGTTATTAGATCTATATCATATATCTCATATACAAAATTTAGATCTAATTAAAATGGCATATTTTGCATACATCTCATGTATCATAATCATGCATGTTTTCAGATCTAAATTATCACATAATAATCTAAAAAATTAGATTTAAATTTGATCTTATCAAATAAAATTTAATCTAGAATTCTAATTTGTACAACTATTCTACAACTAGTCTAAACATGCAACTATCATATCTCATATGAACAAATTAAATTAAATTTATTTTCTATTTTTAGATTGCTAATTATAATATTTATAACATCAGAAAATAGAAAGTAAATACATCTAAAATTCATATTCAATCAAATAAAATTTAATCATGATTATAATCTAAAGACATGCAAAACTATTCTATAGAACTAATTCTATACTAGAAGTCTAGTCATGCATATCTCATACATGTTAGATTAGATCCAAATAATTTTAATTTTAATTTTTTTGATTTCAGATCTGATCACATCTCATGTGACATCTAAAATCACGTTATTTTTATTAAAATAAAATTAAAAATCAGATCTAAACTAAAATTTTAAGAACCATGGCTCTGATACCAGTTGAAGGAAAATCCTGATTTTCCCTGGGATCCAGGTTCGTTCAGATCTGATCAGATCGAAGAGATATATTTCAAAAAATTTTTCTCTTAGATCTAGTATCAGATCAGGGACACTTTTTAAATTCTAATTTATGATCTAATAAATAAAAAATGAAAATTAAATTAAATTTGACATTCAATTTTACCTTGATTCTGGGTAATCCTATTATCCATTGATGATCCTGTTTGAAGCCCTGAAGGTTCTGGATCTAGCCACGCAAGCGCCTGGCCTCTATCCGGTATCCACTCGGGCTGGATCTAGGAGATCCTCTTCTTCTCTATCACGCCTTCCAAAAATTAGATCTGGATCTGATTTGGAGGATCTTCAAAACTTCCTTTTGAAGATCTGCCAGTCGTCTCTTCGCAGCAGTGCTGCCTTCTTGCTTTTTTGATCAGCCTTTTCTTGATCTGAAATCGCACCAATCTAAAGGCCCAAAACACTTCCTTGGACGTGGAGAGCAAGAGAGAGGGCCAGATGGTGGCATGGAGAAGGGAGAGAGGCAGCCTTGGGGCGTGGCTTAGAAGAGGAGTTCTTAAAAGTTGGGCGCAGATAGGTCTTTTTATAGACTCTGCAGCGCCATGTAATGCTGCATCACCCCGAACCAATCACGTTGCCTTCATGCAAATCAGATCTAAATCTAATTGGTGGGATGACATCACCTGATCCTAATTAGATAAGAGACCCATAGGTTCATTCTTAGATGGTGTCTAAAACTGATCAAAGTAGATACCCAAGGTCCACCTAAGTAGAATCCAAGAAGCAACCTAGGAGTCCCATCAATATGGACTCCAACATTCCAATCCATGGGCGCACGCCATCCTAGGCATCTGCCCCCTTCTTTCTAATTTCTAAAGAGGGGACAAGCCCCTATCTACTCTCCAATAAGTGCATGACACATGGACAGATGTCCAAGGGTCAAAGGTCAACGTTTGACCAAGTCAAAGTACAAGAATTAGCAGATGATGAAAAATGGTAGGTGTTATCTCAAATTTATCTCATAAATTAAGATAACCCTTTTCTAACTTGGACAAGCTCCAGTCAGACTAGGTAAAGGTACCTGAGTGAGCACAAACTTATTTGGCTCAGTCGAGATAACTTTTTATGATAGAAAAAGGAAGAACATTAGGCACAATCGTAGTGCTAGCACGATTTTCTTGAACCTAATTGAATCTTATTCAAATCAATTGAACTGGGTAAGTCCAATTGATGATATCCAGATCCAAACCCTTATTTGTGTGACCCAGTTAGGTTCAGTTCTATATGGTAATGGGATATGTCATGATCTCCATCATCGACATCATCGAAACTCCTTTCGATGGATCAGAACTCTTCTGATTCAGACAACTTAGAATGATCGATCATCTAAATCATTCTAATTGCTCCCAAAATCCACCAGTGACACCTAGCTAGCAGTATATGGTGGCAATCCCATCAAAATTAAAATGAAACCTCTTGGTGTAGCTACTTATGTGATTAAGTTCTTCTATCTTGAGCTCCCGATCAGATTAGGGTTAAGGTGAACTCGTCAAACCCTAATTTCTATCATATGATTTAATCATTCGATTCAAGTTCCAATGTGAAAATCCTTAATAGAAACTCTTTCTATTATTTCACTCTCTACCATGGCCATGGGCTTATGGACTTGATTCTCATGATCATCATAGGGCTGCTCCTCATCCACCGAGGTAGATAGATTCCATCTTGGTGCAATCCAATTCCTACAATGAACATGCTATAGCCAACATACACCTCAGGGTTTCCAATGGCTAGGAGACAGAGTCATGGTGTAGTGAAACTATCACACTGATAAATGGTAAAAATATACTAATAAAAGTATTAAATTATAAAATAAATTAATTTATTTTATTAGAAATTAATACTTTTATTAATCTTATGCAGAAAAGAAGGCCACCAATGTGAAGATATTATTTTTCTGGTTTAGAAGAAATAAATTTCAAACAAAACGGACTTCAAACGAGCCCAAAATTGATGCAAAAAAAAAAAAAAATTGGTTCGATTCAAACCGGTTCAGAAAATCGGCTCAGCAAACACCCTCAAGGTGAACTATCGATGCACCTCAGATCAAGAAACCAGACACACCATTGCAGCATCGAGTCAGTCATCGATGAGAAGGTAGATTTCCTTATGACTACTCGAGGTGGTCATGCTTAGTGCCCTCGTTCTCTAACGAGTACCTACACTCTCGCTCCGATGTCTCTAAACCGTAGACTTAAGACTCATCTACTACAAAGAAGGAATTATGCACTAACCTTCTGGATCAATCACCATCCTTATGATGATCCTACAGTTAGGAGCATTTTATGAGTTAATAAATGAAAATTCGTGTCTTAAATTTTCAACTCTTGAAAATATAAATTATCATTACCATTAACTCAAGGGATGTATCATAGACACTAAATACACTTATGTGATAGAAAATAATCCATTTTATTATTCATAGTCAAAATTATAATTTTGTCCTTAGAAGTGTGTTACAAGTGTCAGCCAATTCTAGCTTTTAGGGCACACATAACTAACATCCAGTTCGGCAACTTTAATCTCAACTTTCTTCTTCCTCTCCTCCTCCAGAGCCAGTGCAGTCTTAAGTCCGACTGAGATGAACTCCTCTTTATGAAGTATGCCCTGGAGACTTTTGATTTTGACCACCTTCTTCTCTGCAAGGCGTTCAACCTCGACGGCCTTTTTCTGAAGATGATCGATCTCAGCTCAAAGATCTTTTTAGAGATTCTATGCTTTTACCTCCAAGCGGCTTGCCCTCTTGATAAGGGCGAGCATTTGGTGATCTGACTGCAATGGATAGTTGATGTTAAAAAAAGAAGAAGAGAAAAAAAGAGCAAAAGAGGAGAGAAAAAGTTGAGCAATGGAGCGGTCACCTTGAGGATGGTCCCAAAAGAACCCTAAATGAGCTATCGGGGTCAAGGTCGGCCATGTGGTCCACCACATCTGGCATGGTAAATTTATCAATAAAATCCTGGATGATCCCTAGGTCATCGAAAGGGTCTTCTCCTAATTCACAGCGATCATCGCTTGGCTTGCTAGGACGAGCCTTGTGGAGCATCTTTGTGGCGGCTTTCTTTTTCTTCTTTCCTTCCCCCATCTCTTGCTCAGCAGGAAGCACCGTAGCTTGATCACCATTGGAAGGGCCTAAAGGCATAGGAGGCATAAAACCCACACCAATAGTGCCAACCTTAGAAGTTGCAGCAACCTCGGTGCTGGTGGCAACCTCGAAAGTAGCAGTAGTGGTGGTAGGGGCCGTGAAGCTTGGAGCACCAACCTTCACCCTCTTCGAGCTATCACCTAGCACTTTTTCTTTTCTCTTCTAGGTGTAAAGCCCCTTGGTGAGCATTTTGATAACTTCAGTATCCTTTTCTACAATAGAAAAGGAATCGCGATCTGTGACAGTACATATATGTGAAACCACACGAAGAATTCAAAAAGTAGAAAAACGTACCAGCAGGATCAAGGAGACTCAAACTAAGGTTGAACAAGGACTATTCTTTCAGAAGGTCAGAAAGAAGAGGAGCTCAGTATGTTTTAAGTTTATTAGAGGAATCAAGATCGGCTCTATCTAAGCTTGGAGCACGATAAACCGACTTCCTAATGTGAGCCCAAGGAGGAAGATCTAATAGCAAGGTCAGACAGTACATGAAAAAATACTTTTTCTTCTAGTTGTGAATAAAAGAAGGGGCACCTTTCAGTAATACCTTCTTGCTGAACTGAGGAAAAAAGTACCATCAGTCCTTTGCAGAAGGATGATGTTTAAAGGTGTAGAAATTTCTAAAGAGTGAGGTGGTCGGATGGACCTTGGCTAGATGGCAAAGAAAAAGGAATCCTATCATGAACCTAAAGAAATTTGGTGCTACGAAGGCAAGGAAAATATTTAGAAAGTGAAAAGGAGCAACCATGAAAGGGGGGAGTGGAAGTTGAAGTCTGGCGCGTAAAGCTTCTAAATATAAACAAAATTGGTCGACCAGAGGGAAACTCGCATGGTCACCTGATTTGGGAAGTTCAAGGCAATACTCCAGAGGGATCCTGTACTAAATCTGAATTATGGAAAGGTTGTTTGGGGTTAGGGCACAAGGAATGGTAACTGGTGCGAAGGGTTGATGAGACATACTTTCAGGACCAACCTCTACTATGGAGATGGGGTCTAGGAAGGCTGGACTGGATCCAAGAACCAATGGATTGAGAAGTCCTGGTGGACATCTGGATTGAACTAAACCCAAGAAAAGTTCTCAAAAATCAAGAAAAATAAGATGTAGAAACTTCTTAAAGGAAAATGGAAAAACAAGAAGCAAAGGATGCGGGAGTAATCAAAAAGAAGGATGGTGAAACTGACCTAGGTCGATCGAGAAGGTTAAAGAGATGATAAGCATGATGAAGACCAAGCTAGAGAATGCCTGCAACTAGAAAGGAAGGCGAGAACTAGAGGAAGAAGAAACTAGAACTCTCGGATGGAAGGAAGGTGAGAACCAAAAAGGGAATGACTTAAATAGCAAGTAGAGGGCCAAAACTGTCATGATTGCAGATCTCCCTCGATCATTCTTCATACGATGTGTGTCCTAATCGTCATGATAGAAGAATGGCGATGGGCAGTGCCTTTATGGTATAGTTTGTCGAGCAGCGCTTCGGTGAAAATTTTGAAAATTCATCTCTTCAAGTTCAGTTGCGTTAAAGAAACTTTGGCGCCAGTGTGAAAAATGACAAAACACCTTGACCATTAAGCGCAAAACCTAGGAAAGAACCTCGGCAGTCATCTTTTTACTTCCTTCAAATTTCAAACTCAAGAGTAGAAGACTATTATTGGGGGTAAACCCCACTCTTATCAAAGTTCGGTCTGATGTTCAGCCAAACATAGCTTGTAATCGCAAAAGAGCTTCAATCACAACTTCTCCATCAGTCGAATTCTTTCAGTCGGACTTCTCCATCCCAGGCAGGCTCCTTTCGACATTCCTTCAGCTGACCTTCCCTGATCATGAGTCTTCCAAACTTTTTCTTCAGCTAGACTCCTTCATCAGTCAAACTCCTTCTGGACATCATCCTCAACCAGACTTCTCTATCAGTTGAATTCCTTCTGAATCCTTTCAACAGACCTCCTTTTGGATTCCTCCAATGGACTTCCTTTAGGATTTCTCTAGTAGACTTCCGAACCCCTTCCAGTCGAACTCCATGCAGTTGTCTAGAAAGCCTCCACACCTACACGGATCCAGCAATCTGCACAGCATGAATCCACTTATACATAGATGACCTTGAAGGAGTCCAAACTCCTCTGGAATTGATGAAACTCAAAGCTCTTCATCGCCAGCACCTACCTCCTCTGAACTTCAACTATTTAATCCCAACCAACTGGCATGTCATGACAACAGACTCCATCCTCCATAACAAACTCCATGTGGCCTCGAATGGCCCACTATCGAATGGTTATGGCTATCACTATCAGTTTGTTACAAGCTCCATCTATAAAAGGAACCATTCAAATACAATTTTCCTTGGCACTCTTCTCCCTCTCGATGCTCTACCACTTTCTTTTCTGAGCACTCTATTTCTATTGGCTGAAAGAGCTGACTTGATCATTGGAGGGTCTTGCTGGAGCCACCACCCCCGACTCTAGATGAGACTTGTTTTGTAGGTCACCAACGGTAGTCTTGCCTTCTCCGACTCCAGCCTCAAATCCGACATCAACTAGATTTCGCACCAATAGATTTTGATGATCGCCAAAGTTTGAGTGTTTAAGTATTTAACCATATATTTCAAGAGTGGATATAGGTCTTTCCAGATATTCAAATTGAAGAAATTAATCTAAGAAAAGATCCAAATAAAAATCACCAAGTCAAGAGCTTCAAGGAAGTTGAATTGATAAAGATGCTTGAAGAAAGGCAAAATCATAATTTCATCAAGTTGGAGATCAAGAAAATATTTTTTGAAAGCCTCAAGAGTATTAGAGAATATTTTAGAATCTTTAGAGGCAATTTGAAAGATTTTAAAAGTTTAATTGATAAAGATACTTGGAGAAGGTCAAAGCTATCATTTCATCAAGTTGGAGAATAATACAATACCTTTTGGAAGCTTCAAGAACATTAAAGAAGAATTCAAAACTTTTGGAGGCAATTTGGAAACATTCGAAAGTCAAAAAATGAAGAAAAATAAGTTTGGACAAAAGCGGGTGACCCCTAGGTCATCTCTTTTTGATTTGGCATGATGTCATGCAAGGCTAGGAGTGGCATGCCGAAAAGGGGCGACTTCTAGGTCATCCCAAGGAAAAGGGGCGATCCCTGGTTCATCCCCTGCAGGTCTTGAGTGCAGAACAAAAAATAGTTTTCTTGTCTATTGCAAATGGGGCAACCTATGGGACGCCCTATGGAAAAAGGGGTGACCCAAGGGAATATTGAATATCATTGAAAAGAGAAAAAATAGAGAGGAATCAAGCTTCTAAATCAGAGGACTTTCAAGAGGATTTATCTCCATCATCTTCTATAACCTCTCAAGCATCAAGAAGAGAAGTTGAAGCATCATTTGAGCAATCCAACGGCAACTTCTTCAATGTCCAAAGATTTCTAATTTTTATTTTCTACTTTATGCTGAAACTTGTACTTAGTTTTTTTATTTCTTTACAAGTTTCTTTGTGGGAAAGAAACTTAGGTGTTAGGCTAGTCCAAGCCCATAATCGGATGTTGTAGAGATTGTGGTTGGTTCTCTTGTTGAAACCAACTGGGTTGTTAGTGAGTCCGAAAAACTAACGATATTTGATTTTGGTTGGTGAGCCCAAAAAATCAACTAGATTTTATTTGTAAGCCTAGAAAAATAAATATACTGTAATCAAGAAAAGATTATAGCAAAAATCTTAAGAGAAGCTTGAGGAGTAGGCATAGGAGCGGGTTGCTCCGAACCACTATAAACTTTGAGTGTTTGTGATTGTGTTCTTTACTCTCTTGCTTTACTTGTCTTTAGTTCTTGCTTTATTTGTATTACTACTTATTTAGCTTAGCCATAATTCTTGCATAGTTTCATACACATTTAATTTTGCTGCATATACTACAAAATCATATCAAGCTGAATTAATTTAAGCAAAGCACATTATTGATTAGATTTTAGATTTAGTCAAAATTTTTTGTAAACCCAATTCATCCCTCCACTTGGGTTGCTACCTCAAAGCAACAAGTGGTATCAGAGTAGGTGCTCTATTATTATTTGTTGACTTAACCATCAAGAGCCAGAGATCTTAGCAATCCAAAATGAAATCTTTTTTTAATGATGGACATTCTATAGATAGACCCCCATTATTTGATGGCTCAAATTATACTTATTGAAAAGCTAAGATAAAAATCTTAATTCAAGGATATGATTATAATTTATGAAAAATTATAATAAATGGCCTACACATATCCAATGCATCAATTCATGATAAAGAAATGATTCAAATGAATGCAAAAGCAAAGAATTTACTTTATTGTTCATTTGATATAAATATTTTTAATATAATTTGTTTATGTATTTCAGTAAACTAAATATGAAAGAAACTAGAAACTACTTTTGAGGGAGCAAATCAAAGAGAAACATCAAGCTTCCAAGAAAAAAACGTAGCTCACCCCAACTCATACCTTATAGTGCATGAAGATGAAAAGAAGAAGAAAAGAAAGAAACAAAAGAAAAAGAAAACAATGATTAAGGGGGAGCAATGCAAAGAAGAGAATAAAAAAGATGAGGAAGATATAGCAAGTTGTTACCTTATGGCTCAAAATGATGAGGTATATCATGAATACTTATTTGAATTCCATATCTTGTGCCACCTTGACCCCATGCCATTCTCCCTTTATTTTTGGCATTGAATCTCCTCTCCCCAGCCTTTCACACACATCCCCTCTCCCTCTCTCTCTCTCTTACTTGGAATAAGTTATGGACTATGGCTTAAGAAGGTAAGTTGTTATCGTTTGTTTAGATTCTATGTGATAGAGTCCCAACAAACATGGGTTCCTTCTCTTGTGCCTACCACACCTGATTATCTTTCCATATTTTTTATGGTAAAAGGAGGCATTTTGTGTGCCAATCTCAGGTGGTCCATAGCATGTGATGAGGAGGGGGCACCCAAGTGTTGGGCACCCCAACAACCTACCTTGTATTGACCTACCTTATCTAGGAATTTGACCTAGACAAGGCTCTTCCATAACATGTTATTTAAAAAAAAAAATTACTTAAAATTTTCATAAAAAATAGACCATTAAGAGTGCTTTGGCGTGCATGAAAATTAGAGAGAAAAAGTCCTTGGGCATTGGGGTTTCATAGACACCAATCTAGGTATCTAGGTGAGAGCAATGTGAAGAAGAGGGTCTTCTTCTGGGGTTGCTGTGTTCACCTATTTTTTTTCTCTTTCTTTGAGATTTTTGAGAGTGTCTCACATCTAAAACCTCCTCTCCTCCTTCTCTTTGGAAGTGTCCAAATTCTGAAGGAGAAGGCATCTGATCGACCATCAAAGAAGGACCGGCATAGTACTGGCATACTGTGTTGATTTCTAGAATCTGGATTTCTGATCATGATCGTGGGTTTGTGTGGATGACTCCTAGAGGTTGGATGTGAGTGTAGCTCGCAACTTCATCCTCAAGCCTGGATCAATAAATTAGAATGTCTAACTTGCATAGGTAATATATCTGATCTATTATTTTTGTACCAGCATTAAATGTAGTATATATACATGTTGATGTGATCAACATATTTTAGTTTCTTCTTTAGATTTTAATTTTTGATTTAATAATATACCATGATCTTATAATATATCTTAGATCTAAAAAATTTTTAGATATTTAAAATTAATTTTGATTAATTTTAGTCTTCCACTATCTGATCTTGGAAAAGTTTCAAGATCTAGCCCTAAAACCCTAGATCTAATTCCATCAACTGGTATCAGAGCTAGATTTTTATTACATGATTATTTGAGCATGTTTAAAATATTTTTTGAATTAAATTTAATTTATAATCTAATTATTAAATTTAAAACTAAAAATTCTAATCACATGAACTGTTATACGGTTATCCTGCTGTAAGGTTTATCCCTTATAGTGGAAAGGTTGTCCTAGTTCATATTGATCTGCTTCTAATCATAAATTTATTAGATGTGATCTAATTTTATTAATAATTTTATAGATTTAAAATAGTTTTATATTTAAAAATAACTTTTTTTAGATTGGACGGACTGCTATAAGATTGTCCTGCTGTAAGGTTTACCGCTTACAGTGAAAAAGTTGTCCTAGTACGTGCTAATTTAAAATATTGATCATAAAATTTTAGATTAGATCTAAAAAATTTTATGATCTAATTAAAAATATTTTAATCTAATTTTAATCATCATAAATATGTTATATTTGATCTACGATAATTTATGATTGATTATAGTTGAAATGGTCAATTACATGAACTTGTTTAGATTAGATCTAAAGTAGTTTCATGCTTATCTTACTTGCATATTGATTATGAATTAAACATGCAACTTGATTGATAGAACCATGTTGTAAAAATATTTTACAAACATGAAAATCATTTTCGAAAAGCTGAACCCCAACCCTTAGCCCAAAACTTAATTAAGAATTAAGAAGTTGTTTCTTTAGGATCTTGGATTGTGAATTGAAGACCCTAAGACATAAATCATAACACATTGGGTTAAATGGGTTAGTGAAGATTTGGTCCATTAATTATGTTAGACCTAGGGTTAGATTAAAGAATGGACTTAATTAGAGAATTTACTAAATCTAATCAATTGTTGTCTTAGATTAGGTCAAGGATTCTCTAGATCAATTACAATAGTTGTAGTTGGTCAAGTCCATGTCTTTAACGAGACCCAAGATGAACTTAATTCTCAGCTATGTGGTCTAGCTTGAATTGTTAGGTTGATCTAATTGAAACTAATTAAACCAGTTGGTGTCTAAGGTAAATCAGACCGGTGGTCTTTAATTGGTAGCTCGCCTACCTGGCCATTTCTGATGGTGTCTAAGGCAAGCTTTGGTAGACCCTCCCACTTATCGAACTTAGCTGGCCTCTTGATGAAATTATGTTTTGATCAGATTACTTAACTATTCGAGTTGACCCATGTCAGCTAGGAAAATCAGTATGACTGATTTAGGGGCTCCTAGACCAGTCAATTAATGATCTCCCTTAAGCTGACTTGATGAAATTAGTAGGATGATCATGACAAGCTAGTTCATCTGACCTTCCTTCATCTTCAAATTAAATTTTCTAGAATTATTAGATCCCTAAAATGAGATGGTTATTATGATAACTAGATCATAGCCTCCCATTAAAGTGGATGGTAATGGGTCAATTCATTGGATAATCATTTAAGGCCCAAAGGCCTGGTGTTTATCGGCTAATGGAATTATCATTCATTATATGATTTCTTGGCTGCATCTTTCTAAATGGTGGTTAGGTTAGCCAACCAAAGTTGGGCCTAATCATTCATTGATTTAATGGGCCAAGTATGATCATGTTAATGGTTGGACCTACCTGGACCTTTTCAATAGAGGCCAAAGTCTATTGATTAAGGACTGGGGTAGAATTTAATTACTAAAAATTATTTGAAGAAATAATTGGTTATGAACCAACCCATAGATGTACATGGATTGGCCAACCAAAGTTGGGCTTATGTGCAGTCTATGTGAATTCTAGTATTCACTAAAGAATTAGGATAATTTCTCAAATTGGTGGTAGAGGCTACCAATTCAAATAAAATAGTGGGTGAATCTTTTGATTAAAGTTCAAATCTTTAGGTTTAATGAATCAATTACTAATTAGGTTATTATTTTCCTTTGTGCAGAAATGACCACTTTCTTATCGCTCCGATCATTGTTAGACAATGATAAGTTGATGGGACTCAACTTTGATAGCTGGTACCAAAAGTTAAAGATATTCCTGAAGCATGAACGGATCCTATATGTATTAACAAATCCTGTACCTAAGGAGCCAGCTGCTAATGCACATGGAACAATCAGAGATACTTATCAAAAGTGGCTCAATGGTCGGACCATGGTGCGCTGCATTATGCTGGCTACCATGACTAATGAGTTCAATCACAGATTTAAGACAACTTAGCCAAAGGACATGCTCCAAATATTAGAGGATTTCTTTGGCACACCCAATGACGTGGAGAGGCATAAGACTAGTTGTGCCATCTTCAACACCAGGATGCGGGATGGTGCCTCTATCACTGATCATGTATTGTGCATGATCGAGCTGATAGAGAGTGTTGGTGCGAAATCTAGTTGACGCTGGATTTGAAGCTAGAGTCGGAGAAGACGAGATCATCATCGGTGATCTACAAAATAAGTCTCGTTCAGAGTCAGGGGTGGTGGCTCCGGCAAAACCCTCCAACGATCAAGTTAGCTCTTTCGGCCAACAGAAATGGAACGCTCAATAGAGAAAGTAGTAGAGTTTCGAGATGGAGGAGAGAGATAACTTGATCATTGAAGGGTCTTGCCAGAGCCACCACCTCCGACTTCGGATGAGACTTATTTTGCAGGTCACCAGCGGTGACCTCATCTTCTCCAATTTCAGCTTTAAATTCAGCATCAACCAGATTTTGCACCAATAGAATTGGTACTAGAGGAAGGATCCATGGTTTCCTTATTCTTAAAAGAGTGCTCAGCAGATATCTCCCTTCTTCTCCTCCATAGTTCTCCTTTTTGGAAAGGATGCCCCCTAGGAAGGCTTCAACCTGATGGTCGATGGCCTCTAAGGCTAGATTCCATCCAGATCTGCCCACCCCTGCTTCTTCTCCAGCAACTCAAGATCCACCGATAGCAATGGTGGATGCAGAGCAGTTCAACCTCCTAGTACAATAGGTTCGTGGCCTCACACAAGTGGTGCAGGTCATGTGGCAGCAGCTGCCTCTGACATCGATTCAGAGAGAATAGGCTTCTTTGGAACCCTATGATTCGATCTGAGGGCGATCGACTTAGGCTAGTTGATTGGTAACCACCAAAAGGGGGAAGCAAAGGGCTGAGAGCCCCTACTCTGATCATGACTCTACCCTTGGGAGGACTTTGCCTCCATTTGGCCAAAAGACCTTGGAGATCTATGATCGAGAGGATCTGGACCAAAAACTATAAGAGATAAACTAATAGATTGAAGAACTCTATCGTGCTCCTTCCTCCCATGGTAATGACATCTGCACTACCCTTTTTTTTTCATCATATCATGTAGGAACCGATCCCGCCGAACTTCAAGATCCCCTAATTCGAGAGCTACGATGGGACCTCCAATCTGATTGACCATGTAGAGGCCTTTCGGACAATGATGCTGCTCCATGACATGCCCGATGCCATCTTGTGCCAAGCTTTTCCATCTACTTTGAAAGGGACAGCCAGAAATTGGTACTCAACCCTCAAGCCAAATACCATCTTCTCTTTTGACCAAATGAGCTACCAGTTTGTAACTCATTTTGTTAGTAGCCGCCATCTTAGGCAAGGCTCGGAATCCCTCATTAACATCAAGTAGCAAGAGGGAGAATCCATCCAAGCTTATGTCAACCATTTCAATGCTGCTGCACTGATGGTCCGAAATCTAGACCAATTTGTTGCAATGGTCATGCTAAAGGATGATCTTCAGAAGAATAATCTGCTATTTTTTTTGGAGAAAAAGTATCCCAGGAATTTTCTAATATATTAGCTTGGGCTAAGAGGTATCCCAGAGCGAAAAAGGCCTTCAAGGCCAAGGACAATGAAGCCACTAGAGAGTGGCAATTTGGTGAACCGAGCATGCCTATTGAGGAAGCAAAGCCAAGTGAAGCTTGATCGTGCTTCCGAACTCCCTCTGAGTGCAAGCGAGCTTGAACTCCTCCCCAGGCTCGAAAGTAAGAAAGCCCTGACGGAAGGGCATGGTGGGGCACCCCAGTCGGAAGGTTCCATAACTATGGCCCCCTTTATGCTCTAAAAATGCAAGTACTTAAGAAGATCAAGGAGCAACTGCCCAGGTCGGAGAGCATAAATTCTCATCCCAGCAAGTGCAATCCTAACAAGTATTGCCTTTATCATCATGACCACGATCATGATATAGAAGAGTGTATCCAGCTCCAAGATGAGACCGAGGAGCTCATCAGATGAGGTAGGCTCGATCAATTCCTACGGCATCGACCTAATGGGTAGAAAGATCGACTAAGGGTACTACCATAGTTAGAACCTCCAAGATGGGAGGAGCAGGGGCCAGATCGACCATCCCTCGGCATCGTCACACCATCTCTATGGGACTTTAGCGAGGGGAGGCTAGCGGACCAGCAGAACTTGGAAAGTGGTAGAGAACTGAGGAGCCCATTGCTTTCACCAACAAAGATGCCTAAAGAGTTCAATTTCCATATAATGATGAGGTTGTAATCTATTTAAACATTATTGACTATGATGTTTGCCGCATTCTGGTTGATAATGGAAGCTCTGCTGATGTTTTATTTTACGATTCTTTCTCAAAAATATCTTTACCTAATAATCACTTGGGACCTATGAACTTTTCATTGGTAGGCTTCACTGGTGACGCCATGCCAGTTGAGGGCATAATAACTCTGACTATGGCTGCAGGGCAATATCCGATGCTGGCTAGAGCATAGATCAATTTTCTAGTCGTAAAAGCTCCATTTGCTTACAACACTATTACTTAAAGATGAAGTTCCCGACAAGCTAAGGAATTGGAGAGATTAGGAGAGACCAGGCCTTGGCAAGGCACTATTACTCGATCGCCCTACAAAAAAACACCCAGCCCAACCTTTGCCTTATTGATGGGCTAGATGTCCGCATGACCTTATGGAGGAGCGGGAGGAGCCTATGGAAGACCTTATAGCCGAGTCATTAGATGACAAAAATGTAGAACACACTATGTAGATTGGTTTCAACTTAGGGGATGATGTTTGAGAGCAACTCATCTCCTTCCTTTGAAAGAATGCAGATGTCTCCACCTAGGTTCCAACAGATATGCCAAAAATCGATGTCGAGATCATGGAACATCGGCTAGCTGCTGATCATATGTGTCGATCAGTAAAAGAGAAGACGCACAACCATGCTCCAAAGAGGTAGAAAGCAATTATGGAAGAAGTCGACAAGCTCCTCAAGGCTGGTTTCATCCAGAAAGTTAACTACCTAAGCTGGGTATTGAACATGGTGCTCATCAAAAAGATGAACGGCAAGTAGAGGATGTGTATAGACTTTAAGAAGTTGAGCAAAGCTTGCACAAAAGATAGCTACCCACTACACAGGATTGACTAGTTGGTGGATGCAACCTCAGGCCATGAACTCCTCACCTTCATGGATGCCTTTTTCGACTATAACCAAATTCTAATGGCACTAGAGGATGAAGAGAAAACTACTTTTATTACTGACCATAGTCTTTACTGTTATAGGGTTATGTCTTTCGGACTAATAAATATAGGGGGAACATACTAGTGCCTGATCAACAAAATCATCAGAAAGTAGATCAACCGAAATATGGAGGTGTATGTGGATGACATGCTCATCAAGAGCCAAGCTTTAATAAATCACATCATCGATCTTGAAGAGACCTTCAGTGCACTTAAGAAGTATAAGATGAAGCTAAACCCGATCAAATGCACCTTCGATGTAACCTCGAAAAAGTTCTTGGGATTCATGGTGTCAAGGCATGTGATTGAGGCAAATCCAGAGAATATCCGGACTATTCATGAGATGACCACTCTAAGAACAATCAAAGAAGTTCAGTGCTTGACTGAAAAAGTGGCATCCCTAAATCATTTTCTCTCAAAATCGGTCGAGCGATGCATGTCCTTCTTTCAAGTTCTCAAATAACCAAAGAGCTTCTGCTGGATGGCAGAATGCCAATAGGCATTCCAAGAGCTCAAAAATTATCTAGGCTCGCCCCCATTACTGGTAAAGCCTAAGCCTGGAAAAGATTTATTCTTGTACCTAGCAGTCTTCCCAATAGCCCTAGCGGTGATTTAGGTCAAAGAGGAACCAAAAGTGCAGCGATAGGTCTACTACATAAGCTAAGTCTTAAGGAATGTAGAGACCAGGTACTCTAAGTTAGAAAAAATAACTTACTCTCTTCTAATTATTGTCAGAAGACTCCGACCTTACTTTCAGGGGCATAACATAACTATCCTCATGGATCAACCAATTAAAGCAGTTCTTTATCGAACGAATGCCTTCGAAAAAATCATAAAATGGGCATTCGAGCTTATAGAGTTCGACATCAATACTTGACTCCGATCGTCGATCAAAGCTCAGATATTAGCAGATTTTGAAGTAGAATGCACCATTCCAGATGAAGTCAAGCCTAAATGATATGAAACTAGCATTTCATGGTTGCAGCCGAGCCCCACCGAAGACAACGCCAACCTTCTCGGAGGCTCTTGGGCCCTATATGTGGATGGTTCATCCAACGCTGCTAGAGCAGGTGCGGGATTGATCTTAGTTAACCCCAAGAGAATCATCGCTGAATATGCACTATGCTTCGAATTCTCTACAACTAATAATGGGGCCAAATATGAAGCTTTGATCGCTGGGTTAAAAATAGCAAAAGAGTTAGAAGCAGACCGGCTATAAGTCTATAGTAATTTCCAACTGGTCGTCGGATAGGTCAGCGGCAGTTATGAAGCTCGAAAGGAAAGCATGATAAAATACCTTAAGAAAGTGAACAAATAGACTCCAGCCTTCAACAATTTTGATATTCAATAGATTCCGAGGGTGGAGAATATAAGAGCCAATCTTCTCTCTAAATTGGCTACTTTAGCCCGGATCGAACTACCTAAAGAAGTATTTTTTAAAATCCTAAAGTGCCCAAGCTCAGAGGAGTCCCAGTCTGTTATGCAAGTACAGCACAAACCAAGCTGGATCGATCCACTAGTTGCCTACCTCAAGGATGGAGATCTTCCTCATGATCCGAAAGAAGCTCAAAAACTCAGCAATCAGACTTTTTGGTATATTCTATATGAAGGCAAGTAGTATAAAAGATCCTATTATCTACTGCTCTTGAGATGTCTCCGACGTTTAGAGCCGACTTTGCATTCTAGGAAGTGCATAAAGAAATTTATGGAAGTCATGTTGGAGTCAGATCCTTATCATAAAGACTACTTCGATAGGGATACCATTGGTTGACATTATACCACGATTTCATAAAGTATGTCAAGAAATATGACTGCTATCAGAGAAATGCAAATATGCAGAGATAGCTAACCTCTGAGATTACTCCACTAAGTGCACCATGGTCATTCGCACAGTGGGGAATGGATATACTTGGCCCCCTTTCAATGGCATTCGGACAATGAAAGTTCCTCCTAGTTGCAATCGACTACTTCACCAAATGGATCGAGGCCGAACCATTAGAAAAAATTACTGAAGCCAAGGTGTAGGACTTTGTCTGAAAGTCAATCATCTATCAATTCGGTCTATCCCAAACTCTCATAATTGATAATGGATGGTAGATTGTCGAGGCAAGATTTATCGAATTTTATGAGGATCTAAACATCTCCCATCATTTTACATCAGTCGTCCACCCACAAGCAAAATAAGAAGCCAAAGTAACAAACAGAATTCTGCTGTAAGGTATCAAAGTAAGACTTGAAAGAGCAAAGGAGACTTGGGTAGATGAACTCTGCCATGTGCTCTAGGCATACCGAACTACTCAAAGGTTGCCAACTAGGGAGACCCCATTTGCCTTGGCTTTTGAAATAGAAGCAATCATCCAAATAGAAGTCAAACTTTAATTAGCATGAGTCATGGTATTCAATGAGCAGCGAAACTCACCAAACCTCAGGGCTAACCTCGACTTGTTAGAAGAAAAATAGGAGAAAGCCCAAGCTCGGATGGCAGCCTACAAGCAGAAGGTAGCTTGCTACTATAATTCAAAAGTCGAAGACAAGATATTCAAAGTAAGAGACTTGGTACTTCGACGAGCGACTGTCTCATAGCCTGAGAATCAAGAAAAGCTCACTCTGAATTGGGACGGTCCGTATGAAATAGAGGAGGTTATCCAACCTAAAACTTATCACCTGAAGAAGCTTGGAGGAACAACTCTTCCACAACCTTAGAATTCAGAAAACTCGAGAATGTAGCATTAGTAACTTTCTTTCAATAAAACTTTTCTATTTTAACATCACTACTTCTTGGTGCAAAAATCATGTAATGACTAATAACTCTTTGAAGCAACCTAAAGTAGTCCATTAAGAATAGGTAGAGGACCTCATCCTAACATGAGCAAAGTCAAAGGCCTCGATGAGAGGGGAGGCCCTATCAACGGCCCTAATGTGCCCCTACAGTTCATTAGGAATAGGAGGAGAACCTCATCCTAGTGTAAGCAAAGTTTAAGGCCTCATTGAATTAAGATAGGATGAGGGGAGAGGCCCTATCAACAGTCCTAACGTGCCCTTATAGCCGTAGAACAAGAGGAGAACCTCATCCTAACGTGAGCAAAGTCGAAGGTCCTGTTAAATTAAGACGGGATGAGAAAAGAGGCCCTATCAACGGCCCTGACATTCTCCTACAGCCCATTAGGAATAGAAGGAGAACCTCATCCTAATGTGAGCAAAGTCGAAGGTCTTATTAAATTAAGAGGGAATGAGGGAGTGGCCCTATCAACGGCCCTAATGTGTCCCTACAGTCCGTTAGGAATAGGATGGGAATCTCATCCTAATGTGAGCAAAGTTGAAGATCTCATCCATTTAAGATGGGATGGGGCGTGAGGCCCTATCAATGATCTAAATATGTCCCACAAACCATGTTAGGAATGGGAGGAGAACCTCATCCTAACATGAGCAAAAGCCAAGACATCATTGATGAAAGATGAGAGGAAAAAAGAAGCCCTATCAACAATTCTGATGCATGTTCCTTCTACGACTATCTGACTACGTCAAATGCAAAAGGTTGAACCCCATCTTAGTTTACAGAGGAGACCCTAACTCAACATCCACAACGAGCATCTCATTAGAAGACAACGCAAAGAAAAGCAAAGTAAAGAAAATGAAGCAACCAACAAGCATTGAATTAGCGTAAGGCAAAAATAGCAAAGAAATGTATAATTTCATTGCATATATATTGAGTACATTACAAACAGGATGAAGGTCAACAAAATCGATCACACAAAAAAAAAAGGTGGGGGGGGGGAGGAGGTGAAGTCCTAAGGTGGAATAGGTTCTTCAAACTTTGGGCTATTGGCCCCAGCCATCACCAAGGCCTCCTTCAATCTGAAGATCTTCTCCTCGAGTTCCTTCTTCTTATATAGGCCTTCAATGTACATTCTATTGATGTACTCAAATTTGGCCCCGACCTCTCGCTGCTGCTTCCTTAGGACGTCAGATTCAGCTTCAGCATCCTTGACAGCTTAATACTCATAGGTCAACTGGAGCTTCAACCATTGGACTTTGCCCTTCTCCACCCTGACAGCTTCTGAGAGCTCACCAATGCTCCTCCTTAGAGAGGCAATTTTCTCTGACTCATTGCTTGAACTTGCTTACCGACTGCTATACAACTTCCTCTGAAAGTAGCTTGCCTCTTCTCTGGCAGCCTTCCGCTCATCTTCAAGCCTGGATATCTTCTCTGCCCAAGTTATTTGATAGCTATTATACCAGTCCTCAGCATCCTGCAGCTGCTTTTGAAGCTGGAGAACTTTTTCGACCCATCCCAATCATACCGAGCTTTATTGATGGACCACAGTGAACTTCCTTCCAAAAGATGGATCTTTTCCTTTGCATTTTTAAGATCAACTTCAAGGGAGCCGATCTTTGCTATCAGCGCCCATGACTTGTCACTCGCATTCTTTTGGAGTTCGGCAAGCTCCCTCTCGAAGCTCTCCTTTCGAATGCTAAAACTCATAGAGTCCATGTGCAAGTTTCGGAGATGAGTGACCTCTTTGGTCACCTCCGAAGCATTCTTCCATGAAGCTTGAAGATCGTCCTCCATCTTCTTCAACTTCTTTTTAAAATGGTGGATTTCTTTCTTTAAGCTCTTTATTAAAGGCTTCAGTGGAACCCCCTAAGGTAAGGGGTCGGCGTCGATTGGAGATGGTGGGTTATAACCCTGATTGAGGGTAGGATTCTGGATAATATATGGCACAAGACCAATGAGAATAGAGGTATAGACAAAAGTGAATTTAATTTCTTTTAACTTAAAAATTCCCAAGTACAAAGCAAGATAACAAGAGGAAAAGAAAAAGATACAACTACTCAAGGATTTCAACCTTGGGAGGGGCAGCGGCAGATGAAGCCAGAGCGCTTTCGACTACCTCAGGTCCCTGAGCTAGCTCAGATGCCCCCACAATAGGTTTGATAGAGAAAAGATCGACCCCAGTGTTGGACGTTCCTGCTTCTTCATCAGCCTCCTCCTCCTCTCTTAAAAAGCTAAGATCAAGTTTGGGGAACCTCTGAACCATCCTGCCCTCGCATAGCTCAAAGCCCTTGATGAACGCCTTCTAGCTGAAAGCGATATTCAGGTCCTTATTTTCAAGGGAGGTCTTGAACTCCTCAATGGCTCGAGCCGCTGCCTCCAAAATGAACTTTGCTAATTGGGCCTCCAACTCAGCGACCTTGAGCCTAGCCTCTTTCTTCTTCTCTTTTTCCAGAGCCAATGCTGCCTTAGGTCCGATCGAGACGAACTCCTTCTTTCGAAGTGCACTGTGCAGGCTCTCATTTTCCACCATCTTCTCCTCCACGAGGCACTCAGCTCCAGCTGCCATCAATTGAAGGTGATTGATCTCAGCCTGAAAGTCTTCTCAGACCTTTAGCAACTCCGCATCTAGGTGACTCACCTTCTTGAGGTGGGAAAGCATGTGATGGCCCAACTGTCATAAATAGATCATTATAAGATGAAAGAAAAAAGGGTGAAAAAATGAAAAAAATGTATGGTAAGATAATTACCCTAAGGATAGTCCCGAGAGACTCCCAGATGAACTTTCTCTGGTCAAGGTCGGCCAGGTGGTCCACCTCCTTTGGTAGGACAAACTTGTTAGTTAAATCCTGGATGATGTTCGAGTTATTGAATGGGTCCGCACCCTGGTCTTCGTTGTTGCTTCGACCAGGCTTATCCAGATGCTCCTTGTGAGCCTTCATCATGACGGTGGCTTTTCCCTTTCTCCCTTCCTCTTTGCCAATAGAGGGATCAGGCACACAATCCCTAGAGGGAAGATTCATAGACTCGGGAGGAAGAGGTTCACCCTCTATGATGTCAACACAGGCGATCGGGATGACCTCGTCTCCTGGATGGACTTCGGGAGCAATGTCGGTGGTAGCAGGAGCTGTAGAATCAGAGATGTCAACCTTCACCCATTTTGAGCTCTCGCCTGAGGTCTTTCTCTTCTTTTTCTTCTATGTGTAAAGGCCCTTGTGAGCTTCTCCACGACATAGGTGTCCATTTCTATAGGAAAGAAAAATCATGATTAGCTAAGGTATGCATAAAATTTCATAAGAATCCATACATATGTATCTGCATGCAAGTACGCTTGGTACCAGTAGGGTTGAGAGGACTCAGGTCAAGGTTGAATAAGGTCTGCTCCCTCAAAAGCTCGAGGAGATCGGGAGCTTGGTACACCTTGACCCTGTTTGAAGACTCAAGGGCAGCACCATCCAAGCTAGGAGCTTGGTGGATGGATTTCCTAAGAAAGCTCCAGGGAGGAAGGTTAAGCAGCAGGATTGGACATCGAATGAAGAAGTACTTCTTCTTTTAGTTATGAATAGAAGAAGGAGCACCTTTCAGCAACCCCTTCTTATCGAACTAAGGAAAGAAGTACCACCAGTCCTTTGCGGAAGGATGACATTTGAAAGTATAAAAATTTTGGAATAATGAGATGGTCAGCCGAACTTTGGCCAGATAATAGAGGAAAAGGAAACTGACTATAAATCAAAAAGAGTCTGGCACAATAGAAGCAAGAGAATTGTTTAAAAAATGAAAGAGGGCAATTACAAAGGGGGAAGGTGGAAGTTGGAGTCCAATGCACAAGGCCTCTAAATACAAGCAAAACCAACTGGTCGGAGGTGAGCTGGCATGGTCGTCTGACCCAACGAGTTCGAGTTCCAACTTCGATGGAATTTCATACTAAATCCTAATCAGGGAGAGCTCATTCGGAGTAAGAATGGATGGGATGGTGTCTGGAATGAAGTATGGGCGAGACATGTTTCTAGGCTCAACCTTGATCATGGGTATGGGGTCTAGGGTGGACGGTTCGATCGGACTCCAAGAACCGATGGAGTGAAAAGTTTTGGAAGACATTCATATCAAAACAGAATCCCAAGAAAACCCTCAAAAAATAAGAAAAAATGCATTATAAAAGTTTCAACTAGAGAAACCGAAGGAGCAAGAACAAAAAGATACTAGAAAAATCAAAACTAGGTGATAGGAGGCTGACCTAAGTTGACTGAGAGGGGCAAAGAAGCAATGGGTGTGATGACAATCGGGTGGAGAAGCATTGAAAACTAGAGAAGATGCAGGGAAGAACTGGTACTCTCGAGCAGGAAGAAGGCAAGGGATCAGGAAAGAAGAAGACTTAGGCAAGAATGAATTCTGGAGAAAGTGGCAGGCCCTAAATAGTCGAGAAGAGGCCTAGGACAGTTATGATTGTAGATCTCCTCCAGCCGATCAGTGCATGCCGTGTGTCCCACTCATCATGGTAGAGAAGTGGCAACAGGCAAAGCCTTTATTGTACCATACCTAGGATAGAGCTTCAATGAAAATTATGAAGGATTGTCTTTTCAAAGTTGCTTCTTGTTTAAAAGATTTTTGTGCCAGCATAAAAGATGCCAAAAACACCTCATTCCAATGGGCGCGAGAAGCTGAAAGAACTTCGATAGTCGCATTTGTACTTCCTTCAAATTTCGAACTTAGGAGTAGGAAGACTATTGTTGGTCATGATAAATCCATTCCAGTTGAAGTACAGCTAAATATTCAGTCTCAGAGTGATTTTGGATGAGCTTCTATGCTTTATTATACCTAATGGACCCCCTACAGTCAAAGTAGCCAAACTCCTCATCTCCAAGTGGTTGGCCCTCCTATGGCCAAACTTCATTCAAGCGAATTTGAATAGTGGAAGCAGCTGCATAGGCAGCAAATTGCCTGGCCTGACCGGCTTGGAAATTGATCAAACTTCTCCAACGAACTCCTTCCAAACTTCTCCAGCAGTCGAACTCCTTCCGGACTCCTCCAGCAGTCAAATTTTTTTTGGACACCTTCAGTAGTCGAACTCCTTCTAGACTCCTCCAGTAGCTGAACTCCTTCCAGACTCCTCCAAGCCAAACGTTCCACAATCGCCTATGATGGTCTAAATATGAATCTAGCTCCACACGGCAGGAATCAACTCACCCATGGACCGCTTAAGAGGAGTCCGAGCTCCCCTGGTATTGATGTAATTCAAAGATTCATTGCTAACTGACGTCTACTCCTTCAAACTTCAACTATTAAATCTCAACGAATTTAATTACTAATTAGATTTATATTTTTTTTATGCAAAAATGGCCACTTTCCTATTACTCCGATCATTATTGGATAATGATAAGTTGGTGGGACCCAACTTTGGTAGCTGGTACCGAAAGTTGAAGACAGTCTTGGAGCATGAATTGATTCTATATGTATTAATGGATCCTACACCTAAGGAGCCAACTGTCAATGCATGTGGAATAGTTAGAGACACTAGAAGTGGCTCAGTGATCGAACCATGGTGCACTGCATTATGCTGGCTGCCATGAGCGATGAGTTTAGTCATAGATTTGAGATAGCTCAGCCAAAGAAAATGCCCATTGATATGGAGAGGCACAGGACTAGTTGTGCCATCTTCAATGCTAGGATGCGGGATGGTGCCTCTATTACTGATTATGTATTGTACATGATTGACTCAATAAAGAGATTGAGAAAGCTCAATTTTTTCTTACATAAATAGCTTGGAAAGGATGCAATACTGAACTCATTGCCAAAGTCTTTTCTCCCATTCCTCACTCATTTTAGAATGACAAAGTTTGAAGCAAACTACCATGGGTTACTGGGGTTACTTCAGAACTTTGAGAAGGATCACCAACTCCACAAGGAGTTGGTGAACTTAGTGGGAGGTTCGTCTTCTGGTTCTAGATCCTTTAAGAAAGAGAAGAAGAACAAGAAGAAAAAAGCTAAGAAGGTGCAAGTTCAGGCTGGGACATCTATGCTGGGCCAGACCAGGAAGATCAAGCCTAAAAAGGGTCAAGCTGAATGCTTCTTTTGCAAAAAATGGGGGCATTGGAAGAGGAACTATCCTCAGTACATTGCCTCTCTAGATCTGAATAGCTAAAGAAAGAAGCAAGCTATTGCTGGATAAGATATTTGTATAATAACTCCTTGCAATTTCTTTATTTATAATGTTACTGACTGGGTACTGGATACCGATAGTCCTTACCATATTTGCAAATCATTGTAGGAGTTGTAGGTCAGTAGGAGATTCGAGCAAGGTGAAAGATTTTAAAATATTGGAGATGGAAGACTAGTTCCAATTCTAGCTTTAGGAATTCTAAAACATGTATTTGAATCCCATACTGTTGTTCTTAATGATTGTCATTTCTGTCCCAATTTTTTTTGAATGTTACTTTTGTAGGCCTTTTGGCCAAAAATGATTATGAAATTTCAGTAAAGAAATAAGTTTGTAATATCATGATGAATGGTATTACTATTTTCTATGGAAATTTGAACAATAGTGTGTATATGCTATCACAACCTATTAACCTAGTCTATTCAACTGGCAAGCACCCTAGATTAGATAGTGTATCAGATATCTATTTTTGGCACTATAGGCTAAGACATATATACAGGAGTAGGATAAACAAGTTGACTCAAGAGAGAATCCTCGAAGATAATGATTGTGAATCACTTTCAATTTATGAGTCATGTCTTCTTAGTAAGATAACCAAGTCACCTTTTACTAAAAAAGGTGAAAAAGCCACTGAGCTCTTAGGTCTAGTACATACTGATGTATGTGGACTAATAAGCATACATGCCAGAGGTGGATATTTCTACTTCATCACTTTCATAGATGATATGTCCAGATATGGATATATCTATTTGATGAAATACAAGTTGAATTCATTTAAAATGTTCAAATGATTCCAAAGTGAAGTAGAAAAATAAACTGAGAAAAGCATCAAAACTTTTTGATCTGACCGAGGAGGAGAATATCTTTTCGATGAGTTTCTCAAATATCTAAGGGAGAATGAAATTCTCTCCAAATGGACTCCTCCAGAAATACCATAGCATAATGGCATATCTGAAAGAAGAAATCAAACTCTGTTAGACATGGTTTGATCCATGATGGATTTTGCTAGCATGCCGATATCCTTCTAGGGATATACACTCAAATTGGCTTGTTATCTATTAAATAGGGTTCGAAGTAAGTCTGTAGTTAAGACTCTATATGAGATATGGATAGGATGTAAGCCAGCACTTTCACATCTTATGATTTGGGGGTGCCTGGCTTATGTCAAATGGTTAGTTACAAATAAACTTATACCAAGATCTTACAAGTGCGCGTTTATAGGATACCCAAAAGAAACCAAAGGATACTATTTCTACCATTTTGATGAATAAAAAGTGTTTGTCAGCCTTAAGGCAACCTTTTTGAAAAAGAACTTTCTTGGTGAAGGAATTGTTGTCTCTAAGGTTGAACTTGATGAAGTTCAATAGGTAGAAAAACTAACACTTATAGCTGAACCTGAGTCGGATTGGATTAGATCAGATCTGGACCCTAGGGTACCTGCACCATTATGGTGATCCGGTAGAGTACCGCATCATCTGGATAGATACTATGGTTTCTTAGTTCTGGATGGTGATCCCATCGAACTCGATGAGAACGATGAGGATCCGATCACTTATATGAATGCTATGTAGAGACCCAGCTCTGAGAAATGACTTGAGGCCATGAAATCCAAACTGAAATCCATGAAGGTCAATGATGTGTGGATATTGGTTGACCCACTTGAAGGGGTTAAATCAATTGGTGAAATCTGAAATAAAGCCCATGAAGGTCAATGATGTGTGGATATTGGTTGACCCAATCGAAGGGGTTAAATTCATTGGGTGTAAATGGGTCTTCAAAAGGAAAAAGAGCGTAGATGAAAAGGTGGAGACCTATAAAGTTCACCTGATTGCCAAAGGATATCGTCAACGTTATGGTATTGATTATGATGAGACGTTCTCTCCTGTGGCAATGCTCAAATCCATTTGGATAATGTTGTAATAGATGTCCATCTAAACTATGAGATCTAGCAGATGGATGTGAAGATAGCCTTCCTAAATGTAGAGCTGATCAAAGAAGTGTATATGATACAACTTAAGGGGTTCACATCCACAGATGAGTCCAAGGTGTGCTAGCTTTAGAGATCCATTTATGGGTTGAAGAAGGCATCTCAGAGTTGGAACATGCATTTTGATAAGATGATCAAAATGTATGGCTTCGTTAAGAATGGAGAAGAGCCTTGCATTTAGAAATGAGCAAATGGTCAAGCAGTCATATTCCTTGTCTTGTATGTGGATGACATTTTCTTAATCAGGAATGACATCCCCGTACTATAGGAAATAAAAGTCTGGTTGTCATCATAGTTCTTCATGAAGGACTTGGATGAAGCATCCTACATCCTAGGGATGAAGATCTATAGGGATAGATCTAAAAGGATGCTTGGATTATTCCAGTCCACATACATATATACTGTGTAGAAAAAGTTCAACATGGAGAATTCCAGAAAGGACTATCTCTCGATAGGCTATGAAATTTTTCTCTCTCAAAAAGATTATCTAACAACTCCTGAAGAGAGAGAGCATATAAGTAGAGTCCCATATACTTCGATAGTGGGATCTATCATGTATGCCATGACATGTACGAGACCAGACGTGGCATACTCACTAGGAATAGTGAGTAGATACCAGTCTAATCCCAGAGAAAATTACTGAATAGTGATTAAAACCATCCTTAAGTATTTAAAAAATACTAAGGACTAATCGTTGGTTTATGGTTAGTTAGATCTAAAATTTATAGAATTTACAGACTCCAGCTTTTAATTTGATCATGATGATAGTAGAAGTGTGTCGAGATGTATCATTACTCTAAATGGTGGAGCCATTTGCAAGAAGAGTTCCAAGCAGTATATTATGGCAAACTCTATTTGCGAAGTAGAGTACATTGCAGCATCAGATGCCGTAAAAGAAGCTATGTGGTTGAGAAAGTTTATCACTGCATTCGGAGTACCACCCTTCCTAGATGGTCCAATCCTGCTCTACTATGATAGCATTGGTGCCATAGCTCAGACGAAAGAATCAAAGGCACACTAATGGGTGAAGCACATCCTGTGCCACTTTCACTTGGTCTGAGAGATCGTGGATCAAGATGACGTCGACCTTGAGAAGATCGATGGAGAGGAGAACCTGACCGACCCCATCACTAAAGCCTTGGTAGAAAAGAAGACCGACAACCATAAGTCAAAGATGGGTATTAGATACTATGTCAAGTGGCTTTAGGATAAGTGGGAGTTGTTGAAAAATATATTCCAAAGTCAATCATCAGCCTATTCATGGTTGTGCTACATTGTATCTATAATTAATTTATTAATAAATAAAATATGTTTTTAGCATTTTTTAATCATAAAGAATTCATCTTCTAATGAACTTCAGTATTATGATGAAGTTCTCAAGACTATTTAGCTTCGATAAAGCGAGGATTTATTGATTAGTCCTTAAATCTACTCACGACTAGATGACAGGCTGTTAGTTAGGATGATAGCGTCTATCGAGCATAGGTCCTTGTATGCCATATAGGTTGATTATCATCTTAACCAAGGAGTATGGAGTTACTGGTATAGCATATAGGTGAGATGTATGGGTATATCATCATTGAACATGACTAACTTCAGAGCATTCTACTGTCGAGAATGTCTCTGATGGGATATAGATATATGTATACCTCAGACCTGAGATCACCTCAGTGACTTGCAAGCAACTCAATGTACTTTGGTATAGGACTAACTGAATTTCTAATTCAGTAACGGAAGGCTGCTGGACATAGTCATATACTTGCAAAGTTAGAGTGTGATCATGATGGAATTGACAACTCCAAGAGTTGGAGAAGAATGTATCACTATATTTTAATATAGCAAAACCTTGGCCAGGATAATCTATTAGATGGATTTGATATTTTGAAATACAATGCAAAAAACCTGATCAGAGTTGATAGTTGAACTCTAAAGTGTCCTATGAGTATTTTGGTCAAGGGGATGAATTATATGGAAACTATATTCGCATGGGTTCTAAGGATGTTGTTCTACACATTTGACCTATCCGACCGTCGGGTACCATTGCTAGATGGTTACTTTAATTAATACAAAAATTTATTTCTATGCTACTGGCTTAGGCTTGGACCTATGAGGTCACACACATTAGAGTTAATGATCTAATCATATGGTTGATCAATGATTAAGAATCAATCTAGGGTTAAATGATCAATACGATTGATGTTTAACCTAGTGCAAGTGTTGTAGGAGGATCGATTAGCAATTTGGTTATTAGTTAGCTTAATTTGATTAAGACAAAAAGATTGAGATTAAGTCTAATTAAATATAATTTAATTAAATTTAGTTTGGACTTGATTGGATCAAGTTCAATTGGTTTATTGGATAAGCCAAGTACAAAGAAAAACTAGTCGTAATTCAACTATGACTTGGGTCCGTCTAATTTCTAATTTGATTAAAAAATTAGTTTATATTTAAATATAATTTAATTTAATTTAATTAGATTCTTAATTAGCTTAGGATCTAATCTAATTGGGTTGATTTGCTTTTGATTTAATATAATTTGAGAAACTATATTAGATCAAGTCAAAATAAGAATCCTAGTATGACTAGGATTCCATTCCTTGCGCCACTTAATATCTCACGCCCATCCCACACCCCCACACTTATTTTTTAGGATCTTTTCATGGAATCCTTCTTTTTTCTGATGTTCACACATCCCCTCTCTCTCCCTCTCCTACTTATTTCGCATAAGTTATGGACTCGGTCAAACTAATGGCAAGTTATTGTGTAATTGGACTCTATATGATAGAATCCCAACCAACTTATATTCCTTCCTTTGTGCTGCCCCCCACCTGATTTCCTCTGTGATTTCCATGATAAAAAAGAGAGCATTTGTGTGCATATTCTAGGTGGTCCATGGCATGGGATGAGGAGGGGGCGTCCAAGTGTTGGGTGCCCCAACAACTTGCTATATATCGTCCTATCTTGTCTAGAAATTTGACCTAGACAAGGCTCTTCCATATCTATTTATTTAGGATGAATTTTGGACTAAAATTTTTCTGAAAAATAGATATTTGAAAGAGGTTTTGGGTGTGTGGAAATCAGAGGAAAAAGGTTCTTGGGCATTAGGTTTTCATAGACACAAAACTAAGTATCTAGGTGAGAGCAAAGAAAAGAAGAAGAGGGTCTTCTTCTAGGATTGCTATGTTCACCTCTTCCTTTCCTCCTTCCTTGAGTTTTCTAAGAGTGTCTCACATCTAAAGACTTCTCTCTTCCTTTTTCTCTTTGAAAGAGTCAAAATTTAGAAAAAGAAGTGATCTGATCGACCATCAAAGAAGGATCAGCACAGTACTAGTATACTGTGTTGATTTCCTGCATCAGGACTTCTAGAGGCTGGACACGTGTGTAGCTTGAAACTTCATCCTCATGCTCGGATCAGTAAGTTAGAATATCTAACTTGCACAGGTAATAGATCTGATGTATTATTTTTATACCTTCATAAGATGTAGTGTATATACATGTTGATGTGATCAACATGTTTTAGTTTCTTCATTATTTTTAATTTTTGATTTAATGCCATGCAATAATCATGTAATTGGATCCTAGATCTTGGGATTCTCTTCTTCTATAAAGTAAATTTTAATTTATTTAAGTCTTTTGCTGTCTGATCTTAAAAGAAATTTTAAGATCTAGCCTCAAAATTCTAGATCCGGTTCCTTCACTTCATCCCTAGGATGTAGGAAGCTTCACCCAAGTCCTTCATGAAGAATTGAGATGATAGCCAAACATTTTTTTCTTTCAATGCAGGGATATCATTTTCGATTAAGAGAATGTCATCCATGTACAAGATAAGAAATACCACTGCCGGACCATTTGTCCACTCGTAAATGTAGAGCTCTTCTCCATTCTTAATGAAGCCATATGTTTTGACCACTTTATCAAAATGCATGTTCCAACTCTGAGATGCTTGCTTCAATCCATAAATGGTTGTCTAAAGCTTGCACACCTTGGACTCATTTATGGATGTGAAACCCTTAGGTTGTATCATATACACCTCTTCGATCAACTCTCCCTTCATAAAAGCTATCTTCACGTCCATCTGCCATATCTCAAAGTTCAAATAGACAGCTATCGCAAGCATTATCTAAATAAATTTGAGCATTATCATAGGAGATAACATCTTATAATAGTCAATACCATAACATTGATGATACCGCTTGGCAACTAGATGGGCTTTATATGTCTCCACCTTTCCATCTATGCCCCTCTTCCTTTTAATGACCTACTTACACCCAATGGGTTTAATCCCTTCAAGTGGGTCAACCAATATCCACATATCATTGATTTTCATGGACTCTATCTTGGATTTCATGGCCTCAAGCCATTTCTTAAAATCAAGTCTCTGCATTACATCCATATAGGTGATCGGATCCTCATTGTTCTCATCGAGTTTGATAGGATCACCATCCCAGACTAAGAAACCATAGTATAAGTCTAGCTAATGCGGTACTCTACCATATTGTCTTAATGGTGTAGGTACATTGGGCTTTAAATTTGATCTAATTAAATCCGATTCTGGTTCAACTACTGGTGTTAATTTTTCTACCTGTTGAACTTTCTCAAGTTCAACCATAGGGTAAAAGTTTCTTCACCAAGAAATTTCTTTTCTAAAAAGATTGCCTTAAGGCTGACGAACACTTTATGTTCATTAGCATGATAGAAAATATACACTTTGGTTTCTTTTGGGTATCCTATGAATGTAAAATTGTCAGACCTAGGTCTAAGTTTATCTGTGATTAACTATTTCATATAAGCCAGACACCCCCAGACCCTAAGGTGGGAAAGTACAGGCTTACGTCCTATCTATATCTCATATGAAATTTTAATTACAGACTTATTTGGAATCCTATTTAGAAGATAGCAAGTTGATTAAAGAGCATATCCCTAGATGGATATTAGCAAGTTGACAAAACCCAACATAAATCGAACGATGTTTAGTAGAGTTTGATTCCTCCTTTCAGACACACCATTATGCTGTGGTGTTCCTAAACGAGTCCATTAGGAGAGAATTCCATTCTCTCCTAGATATGTGAGAAACTCACCAAAAAGGTATTCACCTCCTCGATCAGACTGAAGAATTTTAAAACTCTTTCTAGTTTTTTTTTCTACTTTATTTCGAAATCATTTGAATATTTTAAATAAATTTGACTTATATTTTATCAGATAGATATATCCATACCTAGATAGATCATCTGTGAAAGTGATGAATTAGAAATATCCGCCTCTAGCACTTGTGCTCATAGGCCCACATACATCAGTATGTACTAGACCTAAGAGATCAGTGGCTCTCTCAACTTTTTTAGTAAAAGATAACTTAGTCATTTTTCCAAAAGGACCAAACTCACAGGTTCAAAGTGATTCATAATCACTGACTTCAAGGATTTTCTCTTGAGTCAACCTATTTATCTTGTTCTTATTAATGTGACATAGCCTATAATGCCATAACTAGATATCGGACACATTATCTAATCTAAGCTGCTTGCTAGTAAAGTAGACTATATTAACATGTTATGATATCATATATATCCTATTATTCAAATATTCAAAAAATATAGTAATAACATTCAAAATAAAATTATAATATTTTTTTTACTAAAATCTCATGATTATTTTGGCCAAAAGGTCTATAGAAATGATATTCAAAATGAAACTAGGATAATAGTGACAATCACTAAGAATAATAGTATGAGATTTAAATACAAGTTTTAAGATTCCTAATACTAGAACTGGAACTGGTCTTCCATCTCCAACGTGTTGAAAAATGTATCCTAAAGACAATCATTTAGGTTGTAGATAGTTGAGTTAAATATAATTTATACTTAAATTTTAATTGAATAAAATTATTATTCTGATAATTTCATCACTTTGTGCATCTTTCTTTAATGAACTCTTTGTGATGAAGTTCTTAGAGTTATTTAGACTTGATGAAGAAGAATTTATCGTTTAGTCCTTAAACTGATTACGACCAAATGATTCGTTGTTACCTAGGATGACAACATTAATCAATAGTAGGTTGTTGTGTGCCATAAATGTTAGTTGTCCTCTTAATCAAGAAGCATGGTGATGCTGTTATGGCATGCAGGTGAAATATAGGGGTACATTTCATTGATTGTGACCCAACTGTGGAGCTCTATTCTACCAAGATTGCTTATGAAGGATATGGGTGTATGTGTCTCTTAGACCTAAGATCACCATGGTGACTTGCAAACAACTCACTGTGTTTAGGTACCGAACTACCTGAATTTCTAATTCAATGATGGAAGGCTACTTGGTGCAGTCAAGTACTTGGCTTGTCAGTACTTGAGTCAAGATGGGATTGATCCTTCAAGTGTTAGAGCAAGTGCATCGCTCTATTTCAATTTAGCAAATCCTTAGTCAGGGTAGTCCATATGATGGACACTGAATTTTGAAATACAATGTGGATGAATTTTTAGGATTGCCAGTTAACCCTAGATCATCCTATGAGCATCATGGTCAAGGGGATGAATTACACGGTAACCATATGCCATAGGTTCATCGATGTTGCATTATAATTTTTGACCTATCGAAATATCGGGTACCATTGCTAGATGGTCACATTGATTGGTATAGAAAATTAATTCTTGTGCTACCAGCTTAGGATTCACACCTATAGGGTCACACACAATAAAAGTTCCTACCTGATCTGATGGTTGAGCAAAAGGATTCCACTGGATTGGAACTTAGTTATTATTGGAGGACTAATTAGCAATTAGAATGCTGATTATCTTAATTCGATTGAGCAATGAGGAATTGATTAAGTCTAATTGAATATGATTCAATTAGGTTTGACCTGATCAGATCATGTGATGATCTAATCGCTTAGGGAGATGGACCATGATTTGATCAAGGGTTGGACTTGATTAATTTTTAATTTTATTAAGAATTAAGTAAGTTGGGTTAAAGCCTAATATGATTAGGTTTATCCTAATTTTAATTGGTCAAGATAAATTGGTTTGGATGAAATCAATTTGATCAAATTCAAAGCTAGTTTGAATTCCTATCTCCCTACGCCATTGACCTTTGACCAATTCTTTTTCTCCATGCACATTGGAAATGTGCGTGGGATTTCTCCATGCCAGAAGGAAGTTGTACGCTTCCTCTTATCTACCTTTGATCTGGTCTAAGTGTTGGATCAGATCAGATTGAGAGCAAGTTGAATTTTGAATTCAACTTTTGTTGGTTAATTTGATTGAAACTTTCCAACTCCTTCTCATCCTCATCTCCATGCCTAAAGCACTTTTTCGCTTGCATATTTTTGTGTGTTCTAGGTATGGGCATGCAGAAGGAGAGTCGTTCTACACATCAACCTCTTGGGATTTATACTAGAATAGATTAGGAGTCCTCTTGAATTTTGAATTCAAGGGACTGGTTGAAACAAATTCAACCAAACCTATCCTTATCCTCCCACGCTAGATGCCTATTAAAAATATTTTTTTTTTAGGCATGAGGAGAGGGATCTGCATGAGAAATTAGATGAGAAGCCTTGGATGTGCGTGAGGTATCGAAGGATTTCTATGCAACAGAAATCAGAGAAGGGTGCTATATTCTGGGCGTGAGGCTTTTTTTTTTTTAAAGAGAGAAAGGGATCAAGGTTCTAAAGGATGGGTGCTGAATCCTAGGATGGGGACTCTAGGTTTGGGTGGAGAGTTTGAGTGCCAGATCTCCATCAGCTTTCACCACCATCTCATCTTCCTCCATTGCATCTTCTAATTTCTGAAGCATCTGAAAGATCAGGAGCAGTTCATCGATTGGATCGACGAAGGTCGACTTTCGAAGGCTCCAGAGAGGAGCTAGCACTTCAAAGGGGTTGATCAAGACCAGGGGCTCCGTGTGGACTCATCATAGAGTTCGGACAAGTGTGCTGCTACAACACGTTGTAGGAGTGATTTTTTGGTGGATCCAGATTGCGGTGATCATCTATCCGCACACAAGTTCTATGCTTTGAACATAGATCGATCAGTAAATGCGATTTGCTGATCGATTATATTTTATTTTTCTAATGCATATTAAAATGTCAAAGATCCTAAATTAGGATTTGATGATTAGATCATAGCATATAGTAAATTAATGTAGATTAATTTAGCTTCTGCTATCATTTCTTTAAAAAAGTTTCGAAAAGCATGCTTAGAACCATGCTAGGTTCCCTACAGATGGTATTAGAGCAACTGGTTTCTAGACATTTTTATATAAATTAGAAAGATTTAATGTGTAACACACTGATCGCATGGATTGTAGGTTGTCCTATTGTAAGATTTAACTCTTATAGTGAAGAGGTTGTCCTGGTACGTTACGATCTATAGCATTGATCATAAAAATTTTAAATTTGATCTAATGAATTTTTATGATATATTTTGAATTTGATTTAATCTAAATTTCATCATGAATTAGTATTTAGATTAGATCTAAATATTTCATGACTTTTATGTAACATACATAGGTTTAGACTAAACCTGAATAGAATCTTGTGAAGATTTTGTTCGCTGGTTGAGCTAGCTATCTCAGGAATCGAGCCAACTCGACTGGTGTGCCAGCCTAAAATGGTCTCTAGACTACTACTCCAGTTGGCTCGGTCAGGAATTAGGCTAGCTCAACTTTTACTCGGGTCGGTTGGGATTGGATCTAACCTAACTCAACTAAAAGTCGGCCTTATAGATTTTTGCTTGAGCTGCTATCTTAGAAATCCAGCTGACTCGACTTATGATCAGATTGACTCGGATGGAATCCAAGCTAGCTTGATGAAATGTTGGATTTTTGGTTTTTCTGCTTGAGCTAGCTATCTCAAGGATCGAGCTAAACTCGGCTTCTACTCAAGCCGGCTCGAATGGAACCCAAGCCAACCCGATTGAGAAGTTGGCTGAAGCTATTTGATGGCTATTTTTTATTAAACAAACTTACAACTAGTGCTTGTTTATGAAATAAGCCAATCCATTTTTGAAATGAGTCGACCTAATTAGTGAAACAGTGCTAGGTTGTAAAGAATCTTTTAAAAAATTGAAAATTATTTTCAAAATTCTGAATCCCAATCCATCAGCCCAAAACTTAATTAAAAGAATTAAGTATTATCTAGTAGGGTCTAGAATTGTGAATTAAAGATCCTAAGATAAATTCATAATTCTGTGGGTTAAAGAATTAGATGAATTAGGTTCATTAATTGGGTTAGACCTAAGATTAGTTAAAGAATGGATTAATCTAGAGTAGTTGATCAAATCTAACCAAGTGTTGACTTAGATTAAGTCAAGGACACTCTCGACTCAACTTCAATAGTTGTAGTTGAATAAGTCCATATCTTTAACGAGATCAAGATGGACTTAATTCATAGCTAAGCAGTTAAGCCCATAATTACTAGGTTGATCTAATTAAACCTAATTAATCGATTGGTGTCTAAGGTAAGTCTGATAGTTTAGACCAGTGATTTTTAATTGGGAGCTACTCGCACTGATTTGATCTTTAATGAGTTAATAGCATATTTCTTCCACTGATCTCACTTATCTGGTCGACATGGTTGATTAGGATTTGATTAGATCACTTAGTGATTCGAGCTGACCCATGTCACTAGGAATTAGTTTGATTGATTTTAATTCAATAAGACCAAATTAGGTGCCCATGGACCGAAATTGATCCTACTCATCATCATTTGACTTGGTGAAGTCAGTGGAAGAAATATAGACCGTGTCCTTTCTATCTCAAATCATAAGTAAATTAAATCCTCTAAACTATTAGGTCCTTAAAGTGATAAGGTTATGGAGATAATTGAGTCAAAGCCTCCCAATAAGATGAATAGTAGTGAGTCCAATTTTTAGGTGGACATTGGAGGTGCCTTACACCTGGTATTTATCTAGATATTGAAATTACTGTCCATCATATGATGATTAGGTCACCCTCTCGGAATAGAGATCAGGTTAGCCAGAGCTTTCCTCGGGCCTAATTTTCATTCGCTTGATGCATCGAATTTGATCATGTTAATGGTTGGACCTAATTGAACCATTTTAGTGGAGGCCAAAGCCTATTTATTTAGTTTCTGGGGCAAAATCTAAATTACTGAAAATTATTTGGAGAAATAATTGATTATGAACCTACCTACAGATGCACATAGAATAGCTAGAGCTTTCCTCGAGCCCATTGGTATTCTATGTTGATTCCAGTACCCACTAAGAAATTAGTGTAATTCCTTAAATTGGAGGTAGATGCTACCAATTCATCTAAAAATAGTGGAAGGATCTTTAGACTAAAATCCAAATCTTTAAGGTAAAATAATTTGAGTACTAATATGGTCTCATGTTTTCTTTCAGATAAATAGAATGGCTAGTGTTAGTCTGCTCCATTCACTATTAGATAGTGACAAGCATTTAGGACCTGAATATGAGAAGTCTAGTATTGACCCAAATTAGTCAGACCCAAAGAGGAATGGTCCTCTTGACCTGAATAGGCTAAATAGAAGAAATCAGCAAGTGGTTGCTGGTCAAGGCTGTTATATGATAACACCTTACAATTTTTATGTTTGTGATACATCTACTTGGGTATTGGATACTAGGAGTCCATTTTACATATACAATTCATTGTATGAACATTAAATTGGTAGAAAGTTTGAGAATGATGATAGATTCCTTAATGTTGGAGATGAAAGTAAAATTCCAGTCCTAGCATTGGAAACTCTTGAGCTATTTTTCAAAAATAGCAATGTTGTTTAAAGTGACTGTTACTATTGTTCACCTTTTATGATAAACGTAATATCTATTCAACTTCTGGCCTAGGATGGTTATTATTTATCAAAAAAAATTATTATGATATCATTATGAATGGTATTATAGTAATGCAAGGATAATTAAGAAATGACATTTATATTTTATCACAGCCTATTAGTATAATGTACACATCAAATAAATATCCTAAACTAGATGTTGCCACTAATGCCTATCTTTGGTACTATCGACTATGTCATATAAATAAGAATATGATCAATAGGTTAGTTAAGGAGCATATCCTTAACATCGATGATTATGAATCATTGACTACCTATGAGTCCTACTTTCTTGGTAAGATGACCAAATCACGTTTTACTGGAAAGGATGAATGGGCCACTGAGCTCCTGAGTCTAGTACATACTGATATATGTGGACCTATTAACACATGTACTAGAGGTGGGTTCTACTACTTCATTACATTTACCGATGACCTATCTAGGTATGCGTATGTCTATCTTATGAAAAGTAAAACTGATTCATTTGAAATGTTCAAACGATATCAAAATAAGATAGAAAAATAACTCAAAAAGAGTACTAAAGCTCTTCGATTAGACCGAGTATGTGAATACCTCTCCAACGAGTTCTTAACATACCTAGGAAAGAATAGAATTCTCTCACAATGGACCTCTCCTGGAACACCATAGCATAATTGTGTATTCGAAAGGAGGAATCAGACCTTGTTGGATATGGTTCGGTCCATGATGGGATTTACGAATCTACCAATTTCTTTCTGGAGTTATGCATTCGAGACTGCTTATTTTATTTTGAACAACATTCCGAGCAAGTCTATTGTAAAGACTCCATATGAGATATGGACTGATCGTAAGCCAACTCTTGCTCACCTTAAGGTTTGGAAATGTTTGGCTTATGCAAAATGTTTACAGTCAGAAAAGCTTGCACCTCGATCTGAAAAGTATTTATTTATAGGGTATTCTAAGAAAACTAGGGGATATTACTTCTATCTTGCTGAAGAGCAAAACGTGTTCGTCATCAATAAGGCAGTCTTTTTGAAAAAGAAGTTTCTTATGAAAGAAATTGTTGTCTCTAATGTTAAGCTTAGTGAAGTTCGATAAGTAGAAGAATCAACACATTAGAGTGAACCTACAGAACTGGATTTGATAAGATCAAACCCATAGCCCATTATAGAGGCACTCCTGAGGAGATTCGCTAGAGTATCACATCAACTCGATAGATACTATGGTTTCTTAGTCTGAGATGGTGATCCTATTGAGCTCGATGAGAATGACGAGGATCCGATAGCCTACATGGATGCTATGCAGAGGACCGACTTTGATAAGTGGCTAGAAATTATGAAGTCCAAAATGGAGTCCATGAAAGTCAATAGTGTATAGAAACTGGTTGATCCACCTAAAGGGGTAAAATCCATTGGGTGTAAGTAGATTTTCAAAAAAAAATGAGGCACAGATGGAAAGGTGCAGACCTATAAAGCCCATCTGGTTGCTAAGAAATATCATCAACATTATGGTATTGACTATGATGAGATGTTCTTCCTAATGGCAATGCTCAAGTCCATTTAGATTATGCTTGCGATAGCAGCATACCTAGACTATAAGATCTAGAAAATGGATGTGAAAATAGCTTTCTTAAATGAAGAGTTGGACGAAGAGGTGTATGATACAACTTGAGGATTTCACATCCATAGATGAGTCTAAGGTATGCAGGATTCAAAGATCCATCTATGGATTGAAGCAAGCATCGCGAAGTTGGAACATGCATTTTGATAAAGTGATTAGAATGTACGGCTTCATTAAGAATGAAGAGAAATCATGTTTGTACAAATGGGCTAATGGTTCTTTAGTTGTATTTCTTGTACTGTATGTGGATGATATTCTCTTAATCGAGAATGACATACCTGTAATACAGGGAATAAAGGTTTGGCTGTTGTCTCAATTCTTCATGAAGAACTTGGTAGAAGCTTCCTACATCCTAGGGATGAAGATCTATAGGGATAGATCTAAAAGGTTGCTTGGATTGTCACAGTCTACATACATCGATACCGTGCTGAAGAGGATCAGCATGGTGAATTCCAAGAAAGGCTATCTCCCGATAGATCATTGAATTTCTCTCTTGAAGAGGGATTGTCTGACAACTCCTTAATAGAGAGAGCATATGAGTAGAATACCATATGCTTCGATAGTAAGTTCTGTTATGTATGCCATGACATGTATGAGAGCTGATGTGGCATACTTACTAAAGGTAGTGAGTAGATACCAGTCTGATCCGAGTGAGTAGATATTAGTATAGTCCAGATGAGAATCACTGGAAGGTTGTAAAGACAATCCTGAAGTATTTGAGAAATACTAAGGATCGGTGGCATATTTATGGAGATACTGACTTAAAACTTGTGAGATATACTGATTTCAATTTTTAGTCAGATCATGATGGTAGCAAGAGTGTGTCAGGTTATGTGTTTACCCTGAACGAATGAGCGACCTGCTGAAATTGCATCTGATGCTGTGAAGGAAGCTGTGTGGCTATGAAAGTTCATCGATGAGCTAGAAATGGCACCATCCTTGGATGGTTTGATTCTGCTTTACTGTGATAGTACTAGAGCCATAGCTTAAGCAAAAAAATCGAAGGCACATCAGCACACCAAACATATTCTGCATTGCTACCATCTTCTATGAGAAATCATAGAGCGAGGTGACGTCGAGCTTCAGAAGATTCGTAGAAAGAAGAATGTGGCTGATCCATTTATTAAAGCTCTCAGAATCAAAGAGTTTGATAATCACAAATGAAAGATGGGTATTCATTACTGTTCTGACTGGCTTTAGTCTAAGTGAGAGTTATTGAAAAATATATCCTAAAGTCAATCATCTAGGTTGTAGATGATTAAGCAAAATATAATTTTTACTTAAATTTTAATTAAATAAAATTATTATTCTAGAAATTTCATTACTTTGTGCATCTTTCTATAATGAACTTTCTGTGATAAAGTTCTTAGGATTATTTAGACCCAACAAAGGAGGATTTATCATTTAGTCCTTAAACTGATCATAACCAAATGAATCGTGATTACCTAGGACAATAATGTTAATCAAGAGTTGGTCATTTTGTGCCACAAATATTGGTTGTCCTCTTAATCAAGAAGCATGGTGATGCTATTATGGCATGCAAGTGAAATGTAGGGGTACATTTCACTGATCATGATCCAACTGCGGAGCTCTCTTCTATCCAAATTGCTCATGAAAGATATGGGTATATGTGTCCCTTAGACTTTAGATCACCATGGTGACTTACAAGCAACTTACTGTATTTAGGTACCGGACTATCTAAATTTCTAATTCAATGATGGAAGGCTACTGGGTACAGTCATGTACTTGGCTTGTCCACGCATGAGTCAAGATGGGATTGCACCCTCTAAGTGTTGGAGCAAGTGCATCGCTATATTTCAATTTAGCAAATCCTCGATCGGGGTAGTCCATATGATGGATGGTAAATTTTGAAATATAATATAGATGAATTTTTAGGATTGATAGTTAACCCTAGATCATCCAATGAGCATCGTGGTCAAGGAGATGAATTATATGGTAATCATATGCCATAGGTTTGTCAATATTGCATTACGATTTTTGACCTATCTAAAATTGCTAGATGATCATATTGATTGGTATAGAAAATTAGTTCCTATGCTACCGACTTGGGATTCAAACCTATGGGGTCACATACAATAAGATTTTCTTTCTGATCTGATGGTTGATCAAAGGGTTCCACTGGATTGGGACTTGATACGTGCTAATTTATAGCTATGGCAAGTGCACCAGTCGATCAAGTAATAAAGTGAATGAGTAGAGTATCGTCCCTAGAGGATTGAAAAATAAGTACTGAAAAGCTCTTTCCTATTCTTTATTTAGAAGATCGATTTATGAGAATAAGAAATTAAAGAACAAAACAAAATAAATAAATAAATAATTTTTTTTAAAAAAAAATAGAGAGTGTAAATTATTAGGGTTTTAAACTCAAGAGTAATGGATTACTAAGGCAATCGGTTCACTAACTCAGTCAATACAATATTCAGGTTTTTAGATTAATTTTATTTCATGTGATGGTGGAGTCTCCTAATTTATTCACTATCCTTTGGTCCAGGCATAGCAAAACTATTAATATTTATTAATTATCCTTTGGTCCAGGTGTAATTTAAATAAATATTAATGCATTAAGTTTTGTGAAATCCTCTAATTAAAATATGCTGCGTCCAAAGCGCACTAAAATTCCTGCATGCATATGAATTCTAATTTGATTCATAATACAAGGTATATAATCAAGAAGCATTAACATAGATGTACTTGGTCCGTAACATCTATGTTCATCAGATCAATTAGAAGATGGCCAGTAATCTAAAAGCATTAAGATCAGATTTATATACTCCTCATGAATAAAATTTAAAAATAAATCATACTGAATATTGCATCAAAAGAGTGGCTACACCTTAGCCTTAGTAAAAAAAAAAATTAGTTCATGATAACAAATTCAAAAACAACGAATAAAATAAAAAGCATAGAGAAATTAGACTGTTTGATTGCTAAAATTGATTCTCTGTTGCTCTTGATGTGGAGAACTTAGTGAAGAAGAAGATGCTCCTTGATCGATGTCTTGATTGTCGAAGAAAAAATTCAAAAATTCTTTTTTATTTCTCACAAATCACTCTTCTCTTTCTACCTCTTTCCTCTCTTCTCTTTTTTTTTCTTTTTCTCTGACTTCTTCTCTCTCATTCTCTATCTCTCCCTCTCTCTCTCTATCTCTCCCTAATATTTTTCATGATAACAGTAGGTTTTTATAGATAAAGAGTTTGATTTCTCTCAAAATCCATCAAAAATTAGGTTTAAGACTCCCAAAACAACTCAAACTAAGATCTGGGTAATTCTGCCCATTAGATGTTGATCAAAAGATCCAAAAACCACTCAAAAACCCCTTAAAATAACCTAAATCAAGTCAGATTTTATATCAGCCGTTGGATCAACCGTTGGATCGAATCTGGGCAGTCCAATCACATAGAAAGAGGCCTTCTGATCTTTAGTTTAATGTCGGGATGAATCTCAGCCATTGGATCTCGATCGGGAGCTATGGATGTTGTCCATCAACGCCTTTATTTCGACCATCCGATCAAGTTTCAGTGAATGCCGCCCGTTGGATCAGACAAAATTTTCAAATTATCCTCTATAGACCATGCGCAAGCTCGGTGTTGCATGGACCACCATGTTCTTCAGCCAATCGGAGCGCTTTCGCTGATGTAAAATGCCCGAAATACCCTCTGGTTGGTCCACCATGCACCGCAAAAAATGCTGACATCATCCTAAAGTTAGCGTTGCGTCGGCAGGTTGGTTTGCTGTTTTGGTCGAATCAGGCCGAACTGCTGAGCCAGTTTTCTGAACCGATTTGAACCGAACCAATTTTTTTTTTTTGAAATTCAATTCTGGGCTCGTTTGAAGTCTGTTTTGCCTGTAATTTATTTCATCTGAACCAAAAAAATAAGATCTTCATATTGGTGGCCTTCTTTCCTACACAAGATTAATAAAAGTATCAATTTCTAAAGAAATAGTTTAATTTATTTTATAATTTAATACTTTTATTAGTATATTTTTACCACTTATCACACCCCCCAACTTAGTCATTGCTAGTCCCTTAGCAATGTTTTATTTAATACCATGTTTCAATAAGATTATCCATCATAAAGATAAAATCTAGGACTAAAGGTCAAAAAGTTTAGAAAATACTGCTAACTAAGCATTGAGCTTCAGAAGCAAATTTTTCAGTCAATACAATTAAAAACTTTCTTAGAGTACATCAAAGATCTATAGCACTTATGTTCGTGATGACTAACTTTAGCATTTCAGTATTAAATTAAAAGAACAAAAGTATCTTCTCTTATCACCTATTTTGGTCAATTTTCTATACATTCTCAATTTTATACTCATGAATTAAGGTAGCTTTCACACTACCTTTCTTTTTTTTTTTTTTTTGCTGAGCATCCTGGCCTTTCCTTCACCATTTTACGTGAATTTTCACACTTGACCTAGGTGCAGAGATCCAGTTACTAGGCTTTGGGCAATCCACATATACTCTATCTTTTGCACTTTATTTATAGGCAGGTAGCTCTTTCCTTAAATTCAAGTTTCTTTGATTAGAATGTATATTAATTACCAATTTTTAGTGATAATTGAATCCTCAGTTGGTCCTTATAATCAATACCTACTTTGCCTTGTTAGTGTGCATGTGCAATAAAAAGTGCTAATAGTCTTTTAATGACCTAAGTAGGCTGCTAAAAGTTGACCAACTAATCTACTTCTTTAACTCATTACATTCATTAGCAAATAATTCTATCTTTTATCACTTATCCAGTCTTATCTTGCTCAAGATTTTCTTCTTGACACATGGTTTTTTTTTTTTTTTTTTATAATTATTCTACATTGTCTTAAAGGAGAAAGAAAAATAAAGGATGTAATAAAGGATAGGAAGGAATACACCTGATTTGGTTCAGTCTGGTTCTTTGGAGCTTTGAAATTTTGCTTGAGCTCTCATTGATTTTTCTCTGCAAAATTGAAAATACACACCAGAAGCAGTAAAAGAGCAACCAACAAATTACTAAAAAATAAAAGAAAAGAAAAATGATCAAAACTAAAAAGAAAAGAAATAACCTATCTAGTAGTTCTGATTTATAGTCTTCAGCTTGACTTTCTTTGAGTTCTAAAGTGGATCAATCTGGTGCCACTTCAATTGGAATACTTTCATGTTTGATCGAGTCCTCTTTCAATTTGACATTGCTCGCTTTTATAGTCTCAAACCTATTTTCTACAGAATTCTCATATAATGGATTGTCAATAATATCAATTAGAAAACAAGTTTGATTATCATCAGTTGTTTAGTATCTTTGAAAACATTAAAAGTAACTTATTCATCTTGGACTCTAAGAATTAATTTTTCTTGTTGAACATCTATTAAAGCTCCTCCAGTAGCTAAAAAGGGTCTCCCTAAAATAAGGGGTACATCATAATCTTCTTCCATATCAAGAACAATAAAATCAATAGAGAAAAATAAACTTGTTTACCTTTACCAAGACATCCTCCACTATACCTCTTGGATATTTAATGGATCTGTCGGCTAATTGAAGAGTAATAGTGGTAGGCTTTGGTTCTCCTAGACCCAGCTTCCTGAAAATAGAAAAAGGCATGAGATTAATGCTTGCTCCTAAATCACATAAAACTTTATCAAAACTACAATCACCAATAATGCAGGGGATAGTAAAACTCCCTGGATCTTTTAACTTCTGTGGTAATTTATTTTGAAGTATTGCTGAGCATTCTTCATTCAAATTTATTCTCTCATGCTCCTTCAGCTTTTTCTTATTTGTTAGGATTTCTTTGAGAAACTTGGCATACCTGGGCATTTGAGTAATAGCATCTACAAAAGGAATATTAATATGTAAATTCTTTAAAATTTTGAAAAAGTTAGAAAATTTCCTTATCTGGATGCTGTATTTGTCTCTCTGGGAATGGTAGTGGCGGCACGTAGGGCTTCACATTTGGATCGACAAATTGTATACCTGGAGACCATCCATCTGCTGGTTGTTTTGGTGACTGACGAATTTTAGTTGATGGTTCCTTATTTGTAGTTGGCTCTTCAGTCTCATTCTTCTGATGTGGCTCCTCCAGCTTTGTACCACTTCTTAGGGTGATAGCATTGACTTGCTCCCTTGGATTTGTCTCCGTATTGCTTGGCAAGGATCCTTGAGGTCTCTCGGAGATTATCTTAGCCATTTGACCTATTTGCATCTCCAAGTTTTGAATTGCTGCTGTTTGGTCCTGCCTAAGTTTGGCTTCCAAATTTTTTATAGTTGCTTCTTGGTTTTGCATAAATTTGACCATCAGCTCTTCCATGTTGGACTTCTTTTCAGGTACTTGGAATCCCGGGGGTGGCTGTTGTGCTGCATTTTGATTGCTCCATGAGAAATTTGGGTGCTGCCTCCACCCTTGATTGTATGTGTTGGAGTAGGGATTGTTTTGTTGTGGCCTAAAAAAATTACCAATATAATTAGCTGTATCAGTTGTTTTAGCAAAAGGATTACCTGTCTGGCAATTGCTCGTATCATGTCCTCCTCCACATAGGTCACAAGTAATGCTCTGAATATGCATAGCTGTTCCCTTCAAGTTGTTGACTTCGGCTCTAAGGGCTGCAATTTCAGCTAGTAAGGTTGGCACGCAATCTACTCCCTGCACATAGCTGCTAGTCTTTTTGGCATCATGCGCTTCTGTCTGCCATTGATAGCTATTTGATGCCATCTCATCGATCAGATCGAAGGCTTCTTCCTCCATTTTTTGATTAATGGTTCCTCCTGCTGCTGCATCAATCATAGAATGATTAGTAGGAGATAAACCATTATAGAAAGTTTGTACCTAAAGCCATACGGATAGTTGATGATGTGGACATCTCCTCAGTAATTCCTTGAAATGCTCCCAAGCCTCATATAGTGTCTCCATGTCCATCTGCATAAAAGAAGTGATATCGTTGCGCATCTTGGCAGTCTTGGAAGGTGGAAAGTACTTGGCTAAGAATTTTTGGGCTAGGACATCCCAAGTTGTGATAGAACCTGCAGGAAGAGAATGAAGCCAACTCTTAGCTTTGTCCCGTAAAGAGAAAGGAAATAACCTTAATCTAATAGCATCATCCGACACCCCATTAATTTTAAAAGTATCGCAAAGTTCAAGAAAATTAGAAATATGGGCATTCGGATCATCATGCACGTGTCCACTGAATTGGACAGTTGATTGAATCATCTGGATCATCGCCGATTTTATTTCGAAGTTGTTTGCTCGTACAGGCGGTCTCCTGATGCTCGAAGCTGCATCGGCTATAGATGGTGTGATGTAATCATTTAATGGATGATGTACTGGTCGAATAGCTTCATGCTGTCCTTCAGTCGCCATATCCAATCCTAGATTGATGTCGTTAGGATCTTCAGCTGCCATGTTTCTCTCTTGTTGTAGTCTTCTAATGGTCCTTTCAATTTCTGGATCTAAAGGTAGTAAGTTACTATGTCCAGTACGTGTCATGCACTAAAAATTTTTTTTTTTAAATAATAAAAATTAAAAATAAATTTCTAAAGTAAAGCTAGGATCAAAATTTTAATATTATTTTAGACACAATCCCTGGCAACGGTGCCAAAAACTTGATGCGTGCTAATTTATAGCTATGGCAAGTGCACCAGTCGATCAAGTAATAAAGTGAATGAGTAGAGTATCATCCCTAGAGGATTGGAAAATAAGTACTGAAAAGCTCTTTCCTATGCTTTATTTAGAAGATCGATTTATGAGAATAAGAAATTAAAGAACAAAATAAAAAAATAATTAATTAAATTTTTTAAAAAAAAAATAGAGAGAGTGTAAATTATTAGGGTTTTAAACTCAAGAGCAATGGATTACTAAGGCAATCGGTTCACCAACTCAGTCAATACAATATTCAGATTTTTAGATTAATTTTATTTCATGTGACGGTGGAGTCTCCTAATTTATTCACTACCCTTTGGTCCAGGCATAGCAAAACTATCAATATTTATTAATTATCCTTTGGTCCAGGTGTAATTTAAATAAATATTAATGCATTAAGTTTTGTGAAATCCTCTAATTAAAATACGCTGCGTCCAAAGCGCACTAAAATTTCCACATGCATATGAATTCTAATTTGATTCATAATACAAGGTATATAATCAAGAAGCATTAACATAGATGTACTTGGTCCATAACATCTATGTTCATCAGATCAATTAGAAGATGGCCAGTAATCTAAAAGCATTAAGATCAGATTTATATACTCCTCATGAATAAAATTTAAAAATAAATCATACTGAATATTGCATCAAAAGAGTGGCTACATCTTAGCCTTAGTAAAAAGAAAATTTAGTTCATGATAACAAATTCAAAAATAGCAAATAAAATAAAAAGCATAGAGAAATTAGACTGTTTGATTGCTGAAATTGATTCTCTATTGCTCTTGATGTGGAGAACTTGGTGAAGAAGAATATGCTCTTTGATCGATGTCTTGATTGTCGAAGAAGAAAATCAAAAATCCTTTTTTATTTCTCATAAATCACTCTTCTCTTTCTACCTCTTTCCTCTCTTCTCTTTTTTTTTCTTTTTCTCTGACTTCTACTCTCTCTTTCTCTGTCTCTCCCTCTCTCTCTATCTCTCTCCGTCTCTCCCTCTATGTCTCTCCCTCTCTATCTCTCCCTGATATTTTTCATGATAACAGTAGGTTTTTATAGATAAAGAGTTTGATTTCCCCCAAAATCCATCAAAAATTAGGTTTGAGACTCCCAAAACAACTCAAACTAAGATCTAGGTAATTCTGCCCGTTAGATGTTGATCAAACGGTCCAAAAACCACTCAAAAACTTCTTAAAATAACCCAGATCAAGTCGGATTTCATATCAACCGTTGGATCAATCGTTGGATCGAATCTAGGCCGTTCGATCGCGTAGAAAGAGGCCTTCTTATTTTAAGTTTAACGTTGGGATGAATCTTAGCCGTTGGATCTCGATCGGGAGTTGTGGATGCCATCCATCAGTGCCTTTGTTTCGATCGTCCGATCAAGTTTCAGTGAATGCCGTCCATTGGATCAGACAAAATTTCCAAATTACCCTCCGTAGACCATGCGCGAGCCTGGTGTTGTGTGGACCACCACGTTCTTCAGCCAATTGGAGCGCTTTCCCTGATGTGAAATGCCCGAAATACCCTCCGATTGGTCCATCGTGCGCCGCAAAAAATGCTGACATCATCTTGATCTCAGTGTTGCGTTGGCAGGTTGGTCTGCTATTTTGGTCGAACCGGGCCGAACCGTTGAGCCGATTTTCTGAACTGGTTTGATCCGAACCGGTTTTTTTTTTTTTTTTGAAATTCAATTCTGGGATCATTTGAAGTCCGTTTTGTCTGAAATTTATTTCATTTTTTTTTTTTTTTTGAAATTCAATTCTGGGATTATTTGAAGTCCGTTTTGTCTGAAATTTATTTCATCTAAACCAAAATAATAAGATCTTTATATTGGTGGCCTTCTTTCCTATGCAAAATTAATAAAAGTATCAATTTCTAAAGAAATAGTTTAATTTATTTTATAATTTAATATTTTTATTAGTATATTTTAACCACTTATCAGGACTCAATTATTATTGGAGGATTAATTAGTAATTAGAATACTGATTAGCTCAATTTGATTGAGCGATGAGGAATTGATCAAGTCTAATTGAATTTGATTTAATTAGATTTGATCTGATCAGATCATATGATGATCTAATCGCTTCGGTAGATGGACACTGATTTGATCAGCGGTTGGACTTGATCAATTTTTAATTTGATTAGAAATTAATTAAGTTGAGTTAAAGCTTAATATGATTGGGTTTATCCTAAGTTTAATTAATCAATATAAATTGATTTGGATGAAACCAATTTGATCAAATTCAAAGCAAATTTGAATTCCTATCTCCCTACTGAAGAAAATAGATCTTGGATTTCAGGGCTAGATCTTGAAACTTTTTTAAGATCAGACAGTGGAAGATAAAATAAATCAAAATTTATTTTTTAAAAAATAGAGAACACCTAGACCTATGATCCTATTACATCATTGTGGTATGAGATTAAATCATGAAATTAAAACATAAGGAAGAAAAATCATGCTGATCATATCAACATGCATCTATACTACGTCTAATGTAGGTGTGTAATAACATATCATATCTATATTATCTGTCTAAGTTAGTCATTCTAACTTGCTAATCTAGGCTTGAGCATGATGCTCTGAGTTGCACATATGTCCGACCTCTAAGTGATATCCACACGAGCCTACGAACCTCGATCAAAAGTCCAATGTAGGAAATCAGCACAGTATGCTAGTACTGTGCTAATCCTTCTTCAATAGTTGATCCGATGCTTTCTTCTTTTGAATTTGGACTCCTCCAAAGAATAAAAGAAAGAGAAGAGATTTCAGATCTGAGATACTCTCAAAAATAATGTTAAAAGTGGAGGATAAGAGATGAACAAAGTAACCCAAGAAGAAGACCCTCTTCTTCTTCTCTATTCTCTCACCTAAACACCTAGATTAGTGTCTATGAAAACCCCATACCCTAATATTCTTTCTTTTTGATTTAAATACATCCCAAATCTCTCTTAATGATCTAGAATATGTCCAAAAATCAACCTAAAATTCATCCTATATAGAAAGACATAGAGGAGTCCTTGTTGGGTCAAACTCTTAGACTAGGAAAGACCAAAATAGGCAATTAGTTGGGGCACCCAACACTTGGGTGCCCCCTCCTTTCTTTTCGGTGTGGACAACTTATATTTGTCACTCAAAACTCCTCTAATTCCCACAAAAATTCTAGAGAAAAACAAGGAGTATAGGCAGCAAAAGGGAGGAGGAATTTTGATTGCAACAAACTCTATCAAATAGAATTTGATTTCAAAACAACTCTCTAAATTTGACTTGGTCCATAACCACTTGCCATGTAAGAAAGAAGAGAGGGAGTTGGGCATGCATGAAGGCCTAAGAAAAAGAGTTTTTCATAAAAGAATCCTAAAAATAGGCACAGGGGCATGGGATATCGGTGGCACAAGATGAATGGTTCCTAGTCTTACTAGGATTCCTTGTTTGAGTTGGTCAAACATGGTTTCTCAAACCTAATCAAATCATAATTAATTCTACCCAATTAAACTAGATCCTAAATAAATTAAAAATTAAATTAAATTAAATTAAATTTTGATTTAATTTTTAATCAAATTAGAAAATTAGATTGACCCAAGTCCTAGTTGAACTAGGACTAGTTCTTCCTTGCACTTGGCTTATCCAATAAACCAATTAGACTTGATCCAATCAAGCTCAGACCAAATCTAATTAAATTATATTTTATTAAAATTTATCTCAATACTATGGTTTAATCAAATTAAGCTAATTAGCAATCGAATTACTAATCAATCCTCCTACAATACTTGCACTAGGTTAAACATCAATCGTATTGATCGTATAATATTAGAATGATTCTTAATCATTGATCAACCATCCGATCAGATTGTGAACTCTAATATGTATGACCCTATAGATTTGAATCAAAGTTGGTAGGATAGGAATAATTTTTTATACCAATCGAAGTGACCATCTAGCAATAGTACCCAACGATCGGATAGGTCGAATGTGTAGAACAAACATCCTTAGAACCCATCTGGATATAGTTTTCATATAATTCATCCACTTGACCAAAATGCTCATAGGACACCTTAGAGTTTAACTATCAACTCTGATCAGGTTGTCCATATTGTATTTCAAAATATCAAATCCATTTGATGGATTATCCTTGCCAAGATTTTGTTATATTTAAATATAGTGATACATTCTTCTCTAACTTTTGGGGTGGTCAATTCCATCTTGATCATCCACCGACTATGCAAGTACTTGACTGTACATAGAAGCCTTCCATTACTAAATTAGAAATTCAGTTAGTCTAATACCAAAGCATATTAAGTTGTTTGCAAGCCACTAAGGTGATCTCAGGTCTAAGGGATACTTATACCTATATCCCATTAGAGATATTCTCAATAGCAGAATGCTTTAAAGTTGATCACGTTCAGTGATGATGTATCCCTATGTCTTATCTGTATGCCATACCAGTATTTTCACACACTTTGGTTACGAGAACAACCAACCTATATGGCATACAGTGAGCTATGCTGCTCGATAGATGTTGTCATCCTAATTAACCTAACATTTGGTTGTGAATAGTTTTAAGGACTAATCGATAAATCCTCTCTTTATCGAATCTAAATAGTCCTAAAGATTTCATTACAACAATGGGGTTAATAGAAGATGAAAACTTATGATAAAAATATCAAAAATATATTTTATTGATTAATAAATTAATTATAATTATAATATAGCTCAACCGTCAATAGGCTGACGATTGACTTTGGGACATATTTTCCAACAACTCTCACTTATCCTAAAGCCACTTGACATAGTATCTAATACCCATCTTCAGCATATGGTTGTCGAACTTCTTTATTTCTAGGGCTTTAGTGAAGGGATCGGTCAGGTTCTCCTTTTCATTGATCTTCTGAAGATCGACATCACCTCGATCCATGATATCCCAGATCAAGTGGAAGCGATGTAGAATGTGCTTTATTTGTTGGTGTGCCTTCAATTTCTTTGCTTAAGCTATGGCACCAGTGCTGTCGCAGTAGAGCAAGATCAAACCATCTTGGAAGGGTGCTACTCCAAGCTAGGTGATAAACTTTCTCAGCTACATAGCTTCCATCATAGCATTTGATGCTGCGATGTACTCTGCTTAGCAAACAGAGTTTGCCACAGTATGCTACTTGGAACACTTCCAGCAAATGGCTCCACTATTTAGAGTAAAGATATATCTCAACATGCTTCTACTGTCATCATGGTCAGATTAAAAGCTGGAGTCTATAAACCCCACAAGTTTCAGATCTGACTCGCCATAAACCAACCATTGGTCCTTAGTATTTCTCAAGTACTTAAAGATGGCTTTAACCACTTTTTAGTGGTTTTCTCCAAGATCAGACTGGTATCTACTCACTGCTTCTAGTGAGTATGTCACGTCTGATCTTGTACATGTCATGGCATACATGATAGATCCCACTATCGAAGCATATGGGACTCTACTCATTCACTCTCTCTCCTCAGGAGTTGTTGGACAATCTTTCTTAGAGAAATAAATTTCATGGCCTATCGAAAGATAGTCCTTTTTGAAATTCTCTATGCTGAATCTTTTCAGCACAGTATCTATGTATGTGGACTATGATAACCCAAGCATCCTCTTAAATCTATCTTTATAGATCTTCATTTCCAAAATGTAGAATGCTTCACCCAAGTCCTTCATGGAGAACTATGATGACAACCAAACTTTTATTCTCCGCAGTGTGAGGATGTCATTCCTGAATAAGAGAATATCATCCACATACAAAATAAGAAATATCACTATTGGACCATTTGTCCATTTATAAATGAAGTGTTTTTTTCATTCTCAACGAAGCCATACATTTTGATCACCTTATCAAAATACATGTTCTAACTTCGAGATGCCTGCTTCAATCCATAAATGGATCTCTGAAGCTTGCACACCTTGGACTCATATATGGATGTGAACTCCTCAGGCCGTATCATATACACCTCTTCGATCAGCTCTCCATTTAGAAAAGCTATCTTCATAGCCATCAGCCAGATCTTATAGTCCTGATGGGCAACTATCGCAAGCATTATCCGAAAGGATTTGAGCATTGCCATATGAGAGAATGTCTTGTCACAGTTAATACCATAACATTAATGATACCCCTTGGCAACCAGACGAGCTTTATAGATCTCCACCTTTTTGTCTGCATCCCTTTTTCTTTCGAAGACCTACTTATACCCAATGTGTTTAACCCCTTCGGGTGGGTCAACTAATGTCTACACATCATTGATCTTTATGGACTCCATTTTCGATTTCTTGGTCTCAAGCCATTTCTCAGAATTGGATCTCTGCATAGCATCCATATATGTGATTGGATCCTCATCATTCTCATCAAGTTCCATGGGATCACCATCTCAGATCAAGAAATCATAGTATCTATCCGACTGACGCAGTACTCTACTAGATCATCTTAGTGGTGCAGGTATATTAGGCTATGGATCTGATCTAATCCAATCCAGCTCAGGCTCAGCTATAGGTGCCGATCTTTCTATCTGTTAAACTTCATCAAGTTTAATCTTAGAGGCAATAGTTCCTTCACCAAGGAACTCATTTTTTAAAAAGATTACCTTAAGGTTGACGAACATCTTTTGTTCTTCATCATGGTAGAAAAGGTAATCCTTACTTTTTTTGGGATACCGTATAAACACACACTTATCCGACTGAGATTCAAGCTTATCTATATGCAAACATTTGATATAGACTGAACATCCCCAAACCCGTAGGTGAGAGAGTGCAGGCCTACCTCCAGTCCATATCTCATGTGAAGTTTTTGTGATAGATTTACTCAGTATATTGTTCAACATATAATATGCAGTCTCAACAGCATAACCCCAAAATGAAACAAGCAGACTAGCAAACCCCATCATGGATCAAACCATGTCTAACAAGATTTGATTTCTCCTTTTCGATACATCATTATGTTATGGTGCTCCTAGAGGAGTTCACTGTGAGAGAATTCCATTCTCTCCTAGATATGTCAAGAACTCACTGGATAGATATTCACCTCCTCAATCTCATCGAAGTGTTTTAATACTCTTTTCAGTTTATTTTTCTACTTTACTTCAGAATCTTTTGAACATTTCAAAAGAATCTAACTTATGTTTCATCAGATAGAGATATCCATACCTAGATAGATCCTCTATATAAGTAAAGAAGTAGAAATATCTATCTCTGGCACCTATACTCATTGATCCACATACATCGGTATGTACAAAAACTAAGAGCTTAGTGGCTCTCTCATCTTTTCCAGTAAAAGATGACTTGGTCTTTTTTTCAAGAAGATAGGACTCACACATTGAAAGTGATTCACAATCACTGACTTTGAGGATTCCCTCTTGGGTTAACCTATTTATCTTGTTCTTGTTAATGTGACCTAGCTTACAGTGCCATAGGTAGATGATAAGCATCATAAATTCACCAATAAAAGTATTAATTTATCAATTAATTGATATTAATTTTTAAGAATTAATAATCAATTTATATATAATTTTTGAAAAATTCATATTTTTATTAATTAAAAAATTAATTAAAAATAATAAAAATTAATAAAAATTAAAAAATAAAATTTTATTATCAATAGAAAGAGCTCATTTTTTTGATCACAACGAAATAAATTTCAAGTAAAACGGAGCTAAAATAAAAAAGATATGAATTTTTAAAAATATAAAATAAATAAAAATTAAATAAAAAAAGAAAACGGCTCAGCCGGCTCCGCAAGCCGAGCCACCAAGCCAAGCCGAGCCATCAAGCCGACTCAGCCGTTGAAGCCATCAGCCGGTCCACGATCCAGGCGTGGACCGCCAGCTCAGCAAATTCCGGCGAATCAGAGATTGCCACGTGGTGGACCTAGACCCCTTAAGGGTCTACAGAAATTTATCGCGGCTCACAAGGGTAATTCAGTCTTTTCGTCCGACAACAGCGGCGCTGATTGGTTGCGGTGTGCGGTGCGGCCGGTCCACGCGGTCCATGGGAACAGTTATTGCGCGATCGGACGGATGTGGTTGTTTGCGGTCAGGATCGGACGGCTGTGGTTGCTTCCGAATTTTATTCAGATACAAACATCACGCGGATCACCATCGGACGGCAGCGCTCGATCCAGGCGATGATCCGACGGTCCAGAACGCTGCCGGCGGCGATCAAGACTCCCGAAGCGCGATTTGCGGCCAGATTTCCTCGATCAAGCGCGATCCAACGGCCAGAATTTAATCCGACCCGATCTGAGCTTATCTGCATCCGATTTTGATGATTTTTGGACCGTTGGATTCCTGTTGAACGGCTGGATTTTATCAGATTTAGCAGAGTCATATCAGAGCTATTTTGATTCAAATTTTATCCAAATTTCTTTGTATTTTTACGATTACAAAGGCTATTAGTCCCATATTGCCTTTAGAAAAAATATCCAGCCCTCCTAGCTCTATAAAAAGAACCCCAGGCCATCAGAAATCAACATCTCCGATCAAGGTGAAGCTTTGGTACAGGGCGAAGCCAGGCTATGGGTTAAAGGCTGCTTCGAAGCAACGGGTGCCGAGAAGAAGAGCCGAGCTTCTACACCATCTTTCTGCCAATGCCGATCCAAGATCAGAGATCAGGCTATTTTATTTTTTTAAATTTTATGTATTTAAATTCTAAAATTTTAGTTAATAAAAATTTTATTTTTGCATTTTAATTTCTTACTTTTTATTGTAATTTAATTTCTGCACTTTAAATTATTGCTTTGCAAGTAGATGCTAAGATCTAACTAGTAGATCTTAGTACCAAGTTTAAATTCCTGCATCTTTTAATTTTTGCTTTTTATTTTCCGACTTCACTTTTGATTCTGAAAACTCAAATCCTTTTCTTCTTTTCTTTTCAAAAATCAAAGATTTCAAATCTAAAAACACTACCTTCCCTGTGGATTCGACCCGACTCACTACTATCTACGTATTTTCAATAATTTTAAGAAGTCGGATTAAACTGATAAACACGGTGTCTTAACGACAGCATCGCGTCCTATCAAGTTTTTGGCGCCGTTGCCGGGGAAGGTTTTTGATTTTTGATTTTGATTTCTTTGATTTATTAAAAATAATTTCGGCAAACGCACCAAGTTTTTGGCGCCGTTGCCGGGGAAGGCACGGATATTAAATTTTTGATCTCTTTGATTTTTCTATAAATAAATTATAAATAAAATTTTTATTTTCTTGCTAATTTTTTTTATTATTTTGCAGGAAAAGAAAAAAAAGAACAAAAAGAATCAGAAGTTTTGCCTGGTGAGATCAATCCTAACCCTAGTTCTCTTTTCTTTTTATTTTATTTATTTATTTATTTTATTTTTAAATTAATTTAAAAAAATATTTATTTAAACCTAATTAAAAAATCTCATGATAAGATTAGAAATCTTAACTGCTTAGAGCATGCATCATATTAGTTTTATTTTTATCTTTATTTTTATTTTTATTTTTTTTGGTGATTGCTGGAGGCAAGGTAAGCCTTTCAGAATACAATTAGTTGCATGCATCTAGTTTAAATTGCATAGAACCCTTTGATTGAATTTTTTTTTTGCATATTCATATTAAATCAAATTAAGGGCACAACCCAATTAAACAAGATAAGGTGGGGATTTGATCACCCTTCCTTAGCCCACAAACAACCAACCAGCATCCTGCATTGACCTAAGCCTTTAAATTAAAATCAATTAGACATCAACCCTAGGAACTCGAGCTCAATAGGACAAGGAATCCTAAGAGTTGAACCGGGTTAGGATAAGTCAATTTGACTGGTGTCTAGGAAAGTGGTTCAGGGACGACTGCGCCCGAAGGAAGGTGGTTTCTAATTGGTTCCGTTCGCTTACCTGGCCAAGCACAATTGGTGTCTAAGGCAAGCAACGGGGGGACTCCCACCAACCTTACACTTACCTGGCTAGTTGATTGGCTAATCCTACACTTGGAGGGCTTGAAGGTGACCTTGGCAGTTAGGAGCTGTCTAGATCTAGGATAACCCTTAGTCAGGATTGATTGACCAATTTGATTGCTAACCAACATTAAACCTAATTAAACCTAATTCTTCTCTTTCTTTTTCTTCTTAATTCTAGGACTCCTTAGGACCTCTTCTTTAGAACTCTTCTTTCTTTCTTCTTCTTACTCCTTTAAAAATAAAATAAAATAAAATAAAATAAAAATTAAATTAAACTAACTAAAAAAATATTAAAAATTAATTAAATTAAATTAAATTAAAATTAATAAATAAAAATAATTAAAAAAATTAATTTTTAATATAATAAAATAATAATAATAATAAAAAAAATATTCTAAAAATTTTTAAACCATACATTAGGGTTACACTAATACATGCATGGTAGGAAATCATTTTTTTCTGATTTAGTTGAACATAATTGAATGGTTGATTCACATTAAACATAATAATCAAATGGCTAATATGAAATCTAATAGTCCAAAAATTAGATAAAGTTGACCTTCTTGATCAGAAAATAGATCAACTCCTAACCCTAGGTCAACAATCTCCTGCACAATTCACATCATCTTCTAATTATCAGGAGAATTATTCAATCTGTGCTAGTCCAACCCATCATGTAAGTGAATATCCTATGACTGCACAGTTTCCATATTTTATCCAAGAACAAGTTCAAGCTACTCAAGGATACTCCAAATTGATTAATGACCCATTTTCAAATTCATATAATTCAGATTGGAGTAACTTTAATTTTTCTTGGACATCCCAACAGACTCAGGCTCAGACCCAAATTTCACTTGAGCAAAATTATCAAAATTATGCCTATAATAATGGTCAGCCTAGTCAGTTTAACCAGCCATCATATTATAATCAGCCTTCATACCCACCTCCTCAACAGACCAATCTAGCTGATGATAGATTTAACCAACTTCAACAATTAATTCTAACTCAACAGCAATCTATCGCCAGACTAGAAGCTCAAATAGGACAATTAGTTGAGTCTAACATGAGGAGAGAACTAGATCAACTACCGAACCTACCAATTTCAAATAACCCACCTAATGACCACCAACCACCTGGATTAAATTATCAATCTAATGTTTCATCTAAGAATCTCCAATTTGAGAATACCAAAGTAATTCCTGAACTTAAAAGCTATAGGATTCTTATGGACCCATACCAAGACCAGGTGAGAGAGGCTAGTACTGATGCTAGCCAAAATGAAAAATTTAGAGGAACTGGTTAGTACTGAGACTAACCACATAGAAGAACCCAAGCCAGGAATTAGTACTGATGCTAGTTCCAGTTTAAATGAGATAGAAATAAGGGAAAAGAGAATAGATGATTTACCCGAGACTTATAAACCTAATGTCCTATTCCCTTCAACCCTAGAAGCTGGTTCTTCTTATAAAAATCAAAAGGCATGTAATGAAATGTCAATGGAGTTGTTTAAGCAGGATCACATTAATTTACCTCCAGAATTAAAACCGCCTTTAGTCACCATTCCAGCACCCATTGAATCAAACTTAACTCCTAAAACTCCATTCATGAGCATTTTAGAAGAACAAATAGGAGTAATTCTTAATAAACATGGGTCTGAGAATGGAATCATAAAATATATCCCAAAAATTAACAGTGAATATATCAATAATGGGATTAAAAATCAACATCAACTTTCTGAGATTGGCAATCCAAAACCATTGGAATTTGTCAATCCAATATTCGACACAGGATAGTGAGCTACATTGTGTCTGGCTGAAGACGGTAAACTTAGCGCTTGTTGGGAGGCAACCCAATATTTAGTTTTTATCTAATTTATCTTTTTAGTTTATTTTTTTTAGGATAATTTGAATAAGTTGGAGGGAGAGCTCAAATTTTCAAAGGCATGTGCTGGACCAAAAAAAATAAATAAATAAATAAATAAATAAATAAATAAAATATATATATACTGAGTTAGGTGTATTCTTCCATGTTCTTTATTACATCCTTTATTTTTTCTTCTCCATTGAGGACAATGTCGATTAAGTTGGGGGGAGGAAAAAATAAAAATTTTAAAATTTTAAGTCCTCGAAAAAGTTAGTATTTAGTATTTAGATACTTGATTATGCTTAAGAATCGAATAAAACTAAGCATTTTTAAAAGAAAATTGATACACAGATCAGAGAATCTGTGAGATATTGAGGAATCAAGTATTAAGAAAATTCAATAAAGAGTTAAGTCCAGAACATAAAAAATTTTTCTTGGAGCATTTCTAATTATTTTTACTAGCATCAAAGAAAAGTCTACTTTTTATAGGCTTGTGTAGGGTAACTATACGTTTCTTCATATAAAAATTTATTTTAATAAAATAGTTTCCAAGTACTTCTCACTGAGTAACCGGGCCTCTTTGCCTAAGCAAGCATTGAGTTTCGCGTCAAAAGGTGGGAAGGGCAAAGAAGCTCGTTGTAAAGCTAGTCTTAACTCGTAGCCTATTTGATTCGAGCTAGTAAGCCCGAGGGGTATTCTATACCTAGTGCCCTAAAGCCAACTGGTTTGGGAGTCATTGGCCCAAGACTCGCTACATGGATCAAATAGAAAGCTTAAGGAGTTAAGACACTCAATAGTGGTACAACGTTAAAAAAAAAAAAAAAAAAAAAAAAAAAAAAAAAGAAACATTGGTTTCCCACCGAGTAACCGGGTCCCGTTGCCTAAGTAAGCAATGATATTCGCATCAAAAAGTGGGCAATGTGAAAATAAAAATTAATAAATGAAGGATGGAAGTAGCAATACACCTGCCTATATGAAAGTTTAGACAAATCAGAGATAAAAGTGGAATAATTTAGAAAAAGTTCTGAAAAATTTAATGTTCTTTACTTAATTTTTCTATTGATAAGTATTAATACCCCAATGATATATCTCATTTAAGCTCTACTGAATATCAATGGCCATTTTGAAAATTGCTTAGGTAAAATTCGAAACTCTAAAGTTAAAAGGTATTTAAAACTAAATTCTTTCTTTACTCGAGGACGAGCAAAGCTTAAGTTGGGGGGTGTGATAAGCATCATAAATTCACCAATAAAAGTATTAATTTATCAATTAATTTATATTAATTTTTAAGAATTAATAATCAATTTATATATAATTTTTGAAAAATTCATATTTTTATTAATTAAAAAATTAATTAAAAAATAATAAAAATTAATAAAAATTAAAAAATAAAATTTTATTATCAATAGAAAGAGCTCATTTTTCTGATCACAACGAAATAAATTTCAAGTAAAACGGAGCTAAAATGAAAAAGATATGAATTTTTAAAAATATAAAATAAATAAAAATTAAATAAAAAAGAAAACGGCTCAGCCGGCTCCGCAAGCCGAGCCACCAAGCCAAGCCGAGCCATCAAGCCGACTCAGCCGTTGAAGCCATCAGCCGGTCCACGATCCAGGCGTGGACCGCCAGCTCAGCAAATTCCGGCGAATCAGAGATTGCCACGTGGTGGACCTAGACCCCTTAAGGGTCTACAGAAATTTATCGCGGCTCACAAGGGTAATTCAGTCTTTTCGTCCGACAACAGCGGCGCTGATTGGTTGCGGTGTGCGGTGCGGCCGGTCCACGCGGTCCATGGGAACAGTTATTGCGCGATCGGACGGATGTGGTTGTTTGCGGTCAGGATCGGACGGCTGTGGTTGCTTCCGAATTTTATTCAGATACAAACATCACGCGGATCACCATCGGACGGCAGCGCTCGATCCAGGCGATGATCCGACGGTCCAGAACGCTGCCGGCGGCGATCAAGACTCCCGAAGCGCGATTTGCGGCCAGATTTCCTCGATCAAGCGCGATCCAACGGCCAGAATTTAATCCGACCCGATCTGAGCTTATCTGCATCCGATTTTGATGATTTTTGGACCGTTGGATTCCTGTTGAACGGCTGGATTTTATCAGATTTATCAGAGTCATATCAGAGCTATTTTGATTCAAATTTTATCCGAATTTCTTTGTATTTTTACGATTACAAAGGCTATTAGTCCCATATTGCCTTTAGAAAAAATATCCAGCCCTCCTAGCTCTATAAAAAGGACCCCAGGCCATCAGAAATCAATATCTCCGATCAAGGTGAAGCTTTGGTACAGGGCGAAGCCAGGCTATGGGTTAAAGGCTGCTTCGAAGCAACGGGTGCCGAGAAGAAGAGCCAAGCTTCTACACCATCTTTCTGCCAATGCCGATCCAAGATCAGAGATCAGGCTATTTTATTTTTTTAAAATTTTATGTATTTAAATTCTAAAATTTTAGTTAATAAAAATTTTATTTTTGCATTTTAATTTCTTACTTTTTATTGTAATTTAATTTCTGCACTTTAAATTATTGCTTTACAAGTAGATGCTAAGATCTAACTAGTAGATCTTAGTACCAAGTTTAAATTCCTGCATCTTTTAATTTTCGCTTTTTATTTTCCGACTTCACTTTTGATTCTGAAAACTCAAATCCTTTTCTTCTTTTCTTTTCAAAAATCAAAGATTTCAAATCTAAAAACACTACCTTCCCTGTGGATTCGACCCGACTCACTACTATCTATATATTTTCAATAATTTTAAGAAGTCGGATTAAACTGATAAACACGGTGTCTTAACGACAGCATCGTGTCTCTATCACGGCTCCCTGGGCGCCGCTGCTAGAACTAGAACGGACCTTCCATCTCCAATATTAAGAAATCACTCATTATTTTCAAATCTTCTACTAATTTAAAGTTCTTATAATATATTGTAAATATGGACTAGACTTTCGGTATCCAATACCTAAGTAGAAGTATCACATATGAAAAAATTATAAGATCTTATTATATAACATCCTTGATCAGCAACTACTTGCTCATCTCTATTATTCAACCTGTTGGGGTCATAAGAATTAAGATACTAAGGATAGTTCTTCTTCCAAAGCTCTTGCTTCTTATAGTGGAAGCTTTCTGCCTAATCTAGGTTATTCTTGGATCTTATATTTAAACTGGGCATAGAGGCTCCAGCACGAACCACTTTGTGCTACTGAACAATATTCAACTTTCGATACTTATTGTCGAAGTTTGATCCCATAAGTTTATCAGTATCTAATAGTGCATGGAGCAACTATGGTTTGGGTTTAATTACATAAAGGAGAACCAAAAGTCTAATTAGTACTCGATTCATTAAACCTAAATATTTGGTCTTTAATCAAAAAAAATTTTCACTATTTTATTCAAATTGGTAGCCTCTACCTCCAATTCAAAAAATTATCTTAATTTTTTAGTGGGTACTAGAATCGACATAGACTGCACACAAGTCCAATTATGGTTGGTCAACCCACATATATCTAAGGATAGGTCATAATCAATTACTTCTACAAATAATTTTTAGTAATTTAATTTTGCCCAAGGTACCTTTTCAGTAGGCTAGGGCCTTCACTGAAAGTTTCGGTTAGATCCAATCATTAACATAATCATACTTGGTCCATCTAATTAATGAATGATTAAGTCCAACTATGGTTGGTCAACCTAATCACCATTTAAAGAGACACAACCAAGAAATCATATTATGAATGATAATTTCATTAGTAGATAAGCACCAGGCCTATGGGCCTCTAATGATTATCCAACTAATGGGCCCATTATCATCCACTTAATGAAAGACTATGATCTGGTTATCACCATAACTATTTCATTTTAAGAACCTAAAAATTTTAGGGGATTTTAATTTAAAAAAGAGAGTATTGCTGTCCACAACATATCAAGCATCACCTATCTCCGATCCCAAATTGTAGACCCATGATATCGCTTGAATACCAATCATCATTGACATCACAAGTACTGATACCATGTTGTCGAAGCACCTGATCTTTAGCATGGACCTGAAGAAACCTGTGATATTTTCTATGGATAGTAAACCACCGATCCTCTATCTGGGTCTATGATGGGGTGCCTCCCTCCTTGGGCTTGAGGGAGACGTCCCCCCTCTCTAGGGCTTCTTCAAAAACCTAGGGCAACTACACTAGAAAGAAGAGAAGAAGAAAGAATTAAGGGAGAAAAGGTCAATATTCCATAGCTTTTTTAAAATCCTAATACAACCTATGTATTTATACATAGCCATTCGGCTCGATCAAAAAACTTTCCAGCTAACCCAATACATGAAAGCACTCACTGAGCCCATGTGCACCCATGTCTCCCATGCTTTCATCCTCTAGATCTAGACTCGATCCATACATGAGTTAGCCCCCATAAGACCTCTCAAATCAGGCCTTAAGAACCCTAGGATCAACCCAGACGTTAGCCCAAAATAAATCCTCGCATAACTCTACCCAAGCATTGAGTCGGCTCAGTCTCAGCACTGAGTCAGCTAAGTTCTACTAGGTCGGCTCCGTCTGAAACTGAGCCAGCCCAGTCCTATGCCATGCCAATAGTCTCGAATGCGCAGCTCTCTATTTTGTCTATGCTCTAAGACTTAGCCGACCTAGTTTTGGACTGAGCCGGCTAACCTATAGAAAATCTTCTTTCTACAGTCTTCAAGCTTCAGCTTTGATTTCTTGCTCTACCTTGTGTCTCAGATCATCGAAGCACCAACCAAGCTCCTAAAATCCCCAAAGCCAATGCCCTGGCTCCTCCTATGGCCTCCAAAGACTTGGGTGCATCATAAATCCTCATAATCTCCATCTTGGTATTCCAAATATTGGTAAACCCCTCGACAATGTCCTTCTGTATGATCCCACTATCCCTGCACACTCGATAGCACCATGTGCAATCATCGCCTTCGCTAATTCTCTTTAGTTGTTGTGCACCCTTGAGGTCCTTGGGATGACCACCTCTGCCATTGAAGACCTTGGCTTGCTTCTATGCACCATCCTGGATTGTGGGATCCCTTCTACTTAGCAGCTGCATCACTTGTTCTTGGACATTTTTGAAGAACCTATAGTATTTCTGCACCAGCAAATATTGTACCACCTGACACGATCTCCTAAGAGCTATGCCTGTCCACTTACACACGCTGCTCCACCTAAAACTATGCATCATCGACACTCCAAACTCATGCCAAATTTTCTCTCCACTTGTGAAGCCACCACTATGGAGCTCCACCTGTATTCGAAGTCCACCTAATGCCATAGAAGTCGACTCTATCACCAAGTCCCTCGAGGCTAACCACTCAACACTACACTGCTGAGCCTATTGCTGCACCTCGGACACCATCGTTGTTTCTTTGAACCCTCCGTGCTCCGTGGATCTCTTCGAAGCCATCTTGGATACCTCCATAACCCATGAGCACCTCCAAAACCTAAGAGCTCATCTAAATCTTTTGAATCCAATGACTGAATCCTAAAAAATTTCATCCTAGCCTTCTCTTCTACCCCTACACCAGCCATCACTTTAGTTGTATCCAAAGAACCATCTTCCACTTGAACTGTGACTCTCCTTAGTGCTCCTGTAGAAGAAATCTGATCCATGATACTCCCGACTGCTAGAGACCTTCTGGTGCTTCCTGAGACCTCCTAGCTTTGCCTGAGACCTACACCCAATCTCCCTGAGATGCCACTGACACTCTCTACTGAGATATACTCATCGACTACTGCACCACCGAACCTCTCTCAGCTTCTGTGCCTCTAAAGGTAGCACTCCTATAGTACTCCAGCACTCCCTAGCCTTGTCTCTATGTCGTTCTACAGCCATCTAGCCCTGATCTACTAGATCTCCATGGATCATCCACCTCCATCACTCTCAAGGCTTCATAAATTCATGCTCTGATCGAATCGTTGAATACGTCTCCGACTACTTTTCCACTTTCCTGACACTGAAGGATGTATGGTTGCTTCTTCAGCCTTTCTTTGATCATTATTTCTTGGAAAACCTCTCTTCAATTGCCCCATGCTACCCATCTTCTTAGAGAATCCTTATACTCTATACTGAGATACCTTCCTCGACTGCTGTACTACTGAGCCTCTCTCAACCCTGCATCTTTAAAAAAATATTACTACAGCACTCTACTGCTCCCCGGCCTATCACATAGCCATCATACACCCCAGCCTTTCCACCAAGATCGATTAGCAAATTATGCACCCAATCCTTGCATCCTAGGAAAAATTCTTTCAATTAATCCTCTCAACCTCCACCTTCAACCCGCTGCTCCCAATTGGCCAAACCACAGCAATAACAAAGATAAAGTTGAGACATACCATAGAATCCTTGTGCAGATTTTTGATTCCATCCTATACGACTTCTCCTTCACTTCCACGCATCATCAGGCTCTAAAACCTAGCTCTCCTTCACTTTCAAACGCCATCAGGCTCTAAAACTTAGCTTTGATACCATATTATCGTCCATAACAAATCAGGCATCATCTATCTCTAATACCAAATTGTAGACCTATGATATCACTCGAATGTCAATCATCTTTGACATCACAAGTATCGATACCATGTTGCGAAAGCAGCTGATCTTTAGCATGGACCTGAAGGAACCTATGATATTCTCTATGAGCAGCAAACCACCGATCCTCCATCTGGACCTATGATGGGGCACCTCCCTCCTTGGGCTTGAGGGAGACACCCCCCCTCTCTAGGGCTTCTTCAAGAACCTAGGGCAACTACACTAGAGAGAAGAGAAGAAAAGAGAATGGAGGGAGAAAAGTTCTATATTCCATAATTTTTTTAAAAATATTAATACAACCTATGTATTTATACATAGCCATTAGGCCTGACCAAAAAACTCTTCAGCTAACCCAATACTTGAAAGCACTCACCGAGCCCTTGTCCACCCATTTCTCCCATGCTCTTATCCTCTAGATGTAGACTCGACCAATACATGAGTTAGTCCTCTTAAGACCTCTCAAACCAAGCCCTAAGACCCCTAGGATCAACCCAGACCCTAGGCCAAAGTAGACCCTCGTGTAACTCTTATCGAGCACTGAGTCGGCAAGTCTCAGCACTGAGTCAGCTAAGTTCCATTGGATCGGCTCAATCTAAAACTGAGCTGGCCTAGTCCTACGCCGTGCCAGCAATTTTGAATGTGTAGCTCTCTATTTTGCCTATGCTCAGAGAATTAGGCAACCTAGTTTTCGACTGAGCTAGCTAACCTATAGAAAATCTTCTTTCTACAGTCTTTAGGCTCTGGCTTTGGTTTCTTGCTTCACCTTGTATCCCAGGTCTTCGAAGTACCAACCAAGCTACTGAAATCCTTTGAGCCAATGCCCTGGTTTCTCCCGTGGCCTCCCAAAGCTTGGGAGCATCACAAATCCTCATAGATAGAAGGTCAGATGAACCAACTTATCATGATCCTCTCACTGGCTTCACTAAGTTAGCTTAAGAAAGACCAATAATAGGCTGGTCAAGGAGCATCTAAATCAGTCACACTAATTTACCTAACTGACATTGGTCAACTTGAATAGTCAAGCAATTTGATTAAAATTTAATTTCACTAAGAGGCCAGATTGTTAAATATGTGTGCCCTAGAGCCAGATTGGCTGACACTTGTAATATACTTCTAAGGATAAAATTATAATTTCAACTATAAATAATAAAATAGATTATTTTCTATCATAGTGTGTATTTGAAAGTAGTGTGATACATCCCTTGAGTTAATGGTAATGATAGTTCATATTTTCAAGAGTTGAAAATTTATGATATAAATTTTCAATATTAACTCATAAAATACTCCCGATTAGGATCATCGAGTAGGATTATCTAGAGGTTGGTGTAATCGCTTCAGATAATAAGTCTTACAAGGTTGGGAGCAGAGAAAACCGTTGAGAAGAGAACTGAGAAGCCAATTGGCTTTAGGAAAGTGGGAGATGTTAGATATATGTGCCCTAGAAGCCAGAATTGGCTGACACTTGTAATACACTTCTAGGGGCAAAATTGTAATTTTGACTATAATTAATAAATGGGTTATTTTCTATCACACATGTGTATTTAGTGTCTGTGATACATCCTTTGAGTTAATGGTAATGATAATTCATATTTTCAAGAGTTGAAAATTTAAGACATGAATAATCATTATTAACTCATAAACAGCTCCCGACCATAGGATCATCACGAGGATGGTGATTGATCCGGAAGGTTGGTGTACGATCGCTTCTCTTTAGTAGATGAGTCTTGAGTCTACGGTGTGGAGACACCGGAGCGAGAGTACAGGTACTCGTTAGAGAACGAGGGCACTGAGCGTGACCACCTCGAGTAGTCATTAGGGAGTCTACCTTCTCGTCAATGACTGACTCGATGCTGCAGTAGTGTGTCTGGTTCTTTGACCTGAGATGCATCGGCAGTTCACCTTGAGGGTGTTATAGTTTGACTACACCATTACTCGGTCTCCTAGCCATATGGAACCCTGAGGTGTATGTTGGCTATGACATGTTCATTGTAGGAACTGGATTGCATCAAGATGGGATCTATCTACCTCGGTGGTAGAGGAGTAGCCCTATGATGATCATGAGAATCAAGTCCTGAAGCCCATGGCCATGGCAGAGTGAAATAATAGAAAGAGTTTCTATTTAGATTTTCACATTGGACTCGAATCGAATGATTACATCATATGACAGAGACTAGGGTTTGACGAGTTCACCTTAACCCTAATCTGATCGGGGCTCAAGATAGAAGAACTGAATCACACAGGTAGCTGCACCAAGAGGTTCGCATTCAGCTCTGATGGGTTGCCACCATATACTGCTAGGTGTCACTGGTGGATTTTGGGAGCAATTAGAATGATTTAGATGATCGATCATTCTAGCTGTTCGAATCAGAAGAGTTCTGATCCATCGAAAGGAGTTTCGATGATGTCGATGATAGAGATCATGACATATCCCATTACCATACAGAACTGAACCTAACTGGGTCACACAAACAAGGGTTTGAATCTGGTGATCATCAATTGAACTAATCTAGTTCAATTGATCTGAATGAGATTCAATTAGGTTCAAGGAAATCGTGCTAGCACTCGATTGAACCTAACGTTCTTCTTTTGCTATCATAAATAAGTCGTCCTGTCTGAGCCAAAGGAGTTTGTGCTCAAACAGAAGTCTTCTTATGGTCTGACTGGAGGTTGTCCAAGTCAGAATAGGTTGTCTTATTTGTAAGACATTACCTGCCATTTTTGGTCACCTGCCATTTCTTGTTCTTTGACTTTGGTCAAAAGTCTACCTTTGACTGGTCAAACGTTGACCATTGACCCTTTGACTTTTGACCACATGTCATGCACCTATTGGAGAGCTGGTGGGGGCTTGTCCCCCTGCCAGAACCTGGCAAGGAGAAGGGCGCACGCCAAGGGTGGCGTGAGCCCAAGTAGGAGGCGCCTAGGAGTCCTTGTTGGACAAGGACTCCATCTCCCTTTAGGATTCCAATGAGAGTTCTTCTAAGAATCCAGTTTGACTGGTCCAAGGCACTCTCCAAGTAGGAATCCAGGGGACTCTAATCCCACCAATCAGATTTAGATCTGATTTCACAAAGGGTTGTGATTGGTTGGGAGGAAGATGACTTGGATCACGCTTAGTCTATATAAGAGACCCAGCGCCCAAGTGAAAAAAATAATAATCAAGAAGCAATCTTCCCACGCCCCAAGGCTGCCTCTCTCCCCTTTCTCCACGCCATACTCTCTTCTCCCCTTGCTCTCCACGTCCAAAAGTGTTTTGGATTTGGATTGGTGCGATTTAGATCAAGAAAAGGAGATCAAAAGCAAGAAGGCTGCGCTGCTGCGAAGAACGACTGCAGATCTTCAAAAGGAGTTTTGAAGATCCTCCAGATCAGATCCAGATCTGATTTTTGGAGGCGTGATAGAGAAGAAGAGGATCTCCAGATCCAGCCCGAGTGGATACCGGTAGAGGCCAGGCGCTTGCGTGGCTTGATCCAGAACCTTCCGCTGCAAACAGGATCATCAACAGGGTAATAGGATTACCCTATTCAGGTAAATTGAATGTGATTTAATTTATCCTTTTCATTTAATTTTTATTAAATAAATAAGAATCAGATCTGAAGCATCCCTGATCTGATACAGATCTAAGAGAAAAA
>QRFJ01003872.1:0-39588 GCA_006176705.1 Cocos nucifera
ACTAAGTCTAAACCAGATGGTAATCGAAGAGGGTATGTTCCCACGGCTACTACAGCAACTCTTGCTCCATTACCGATGCGTAGGATCATGTCTCCATCCCTCAGCCTTCTGCTATCCTCAAGATCCTGCATGGAAGTGCACAGATGAGCACTAGAACCAGAGTCAAGCACCCAACTGGATGCAGAAGAAACCATAAGGTTAGACTCAATAACGAGCATACCTCCAGAAGGACCTTCCTTCTTGTTCTTCAGGGTGGCTAGGTAAGTAGGGCAGTTCCACTTTCAATGGTCGTCGCTGTTGCAATGGAAATACTTTTCTTTGCCAGCGGCTTTCATCTTCGGCTCTGCCTTCTTCTTCTTTGTTTCTTCCACCTTCTGCTTTTTCGCAGACTTCTTTTTCTTTCCATAAGACTTTCTTTTGGAAGAAGTCCATTCCATAGTAAGAACTAAGCCTTTAGAACCTTTCATAGAAAGCTCAGCGGTGACCAGCATGTTCATTAATTCGGCCAAGGAATTTTGAAGTTTATGCATGTGGTAATTCATGATGAATTGCCCATATGCATCAGTCAAGGATTGTAGAATAATATCATTCTGCAGGTCCAAGTCTAACTTCACACCGAGCTTCTCAAGCTCTTCCATATCCTTGATCATCGTCAGACAGTGATCTTGGACTGACTGTCCATCACGCATCTTAGCCTTAAAAAGTCATTTCGTAACTTGATACTTGGCTGTGCGACTCTGTTCACCAAACATCTCCTGTAGGTGAGCCAACATTTAGCGAGCAGTCCCGATATCTTCATGTTGGTGCTGGAGCTCATCAGACATCGAGCCCAACATGTAATATCTGGCCTTATTATCTTCGTCTATCCATTTTTCCAGAGATGCTCTCTATTCAATAGATGGATGGGCTGGTAAGGTGGGAGGGTCCTGGTCCAAAACATGGGTTAACTTCTTGAAACCCAAAATAATTTTGTAGTTCCTGAGCCAATCTTTATAATTGGATCCGATCAGTCTGTGTGTGTCCAGGATACGTGCTAATGGGTTGGACGCAGACATTTTTCTGTAGAGAGTCAAAGATTCTAGTTAGATATTGTAATTATGACTTGACCAATTTATTTAGAGATTTTATTTTTAAACAAATTAGCTCCCACTATTTTCTCGGATCCCTACACTTCCTCTGTAGAGATGCAAAAATCTCCATGATTAATGATTTCTAGTGGGTGGTGCGGTCTCACCAACTGACTCATCACCTCACCTAACAGTTATTGGTGATGGGTTAGCCAATGAGTGAACAACTCTTGTTCAATGATTCTCTAATCATGGTGCACCCAAACTTGGTCTCTAATTCATGAATCTCACCGTATCCGAATATTGATCCACTCCTTAGTTAAGTCAGACCCACCATTTGCACAGACTAGATTCCTAATTGAGTCTCTCACCGTATCTAGAATATTGAGCCCAACTCATCCTTCAGCCCATAGCATCCAATGCCTAATAGACATGGTTGCATCTTTTCGGTGCAACTGAGCCACTGTATCCAGTCGAGAACAATCAACCCTGGGAAGGGCCCGCACATCTACAATGGTGGAAGACCTCAGACTTAATCTTTTCTTAGGAGAGAATTAATTCAGGTCTCATTAAACTAGACTTGTCATAGTCATAACAATTATGACTAACCTAGTGGCATGGGTTAGCTCGGATTATTGACCACCTCAGATTAGAACTGTGTCAACAGATATGGCCAGGTAAGTGAGACCGGTGGAAGGAATATGCCATTAACTCGTACAAGAACGCATTCAGGTCGAGTAGCTTTCAATTAAAAACCAATCGATCGTATGTGCCAAACTTACCTTAGACACCAAATTGTTGAGTCAGAACCAATTGGGTTAGCCTACAATCCAGACTCTAACCTCTGAGCCTAATTAGGTCTTGCTTGATCGTGACTCGATCTTGACCCAGACTTAATCCTATTAGACTGGTCAATTTAAGCATTGTTGATCCCATCTAACCAACTCTTGATTTGATTTGATCAACCGCTTAGACCTAATTGAGCTACCCAAGCCCGAACCCAGTATTATGAATATGTCTTAGATCTAAAATTCTCAATTTTAGACCTAATTAATATTTCATAATCTTAATTCTTAATTAAGTAGGGTTTATAAACAAAATATGCATAATAAATCCTAGGGTTTCAGGATCTAGGATTTTGCAGAAAGTAAGTTTTGGGTTTCTGATTAAGGACGAACGTGCAGCACCCCTACACATCATAAGAACACCCCATCGGATGGGAGGAGAGGGCCTTTAAACCCTTCTTCATTCTTATGACCGGACGGCCAAGGGGAACGCCTTAATCAGGAACATGCAATACTACAAAATAGTTTTAGATCTATATCATATATCTCATATACAAATTAGATCTAATCATGGCATATTTTGCATACATCTCATGTATCGAATCATGCATATTTTTAGATCTAAATTATCTCATAATAATCTAAAAAATTAGATTTAAATTGATCTTATCAAAATAAACTCTAATCTAGATAATTATATAGAACTATTCTACAACTAGTCTAGACATGCATCAATCATATCTCATATGATGTTTAAAAATTAAATAATTTTTATTTTCTATTTTTTAGATATTATTATAATCATTATAATATCAAAAAATAATAAATAAATAGATCTAAAATATGATTTAATCAAATTAAATTGAAAACATGCAAGACTATTCTATAGAACTATTCTATTTTGGAACTAGTCATGCATATCTTCTAATCTTAGATCCAAATTATTTAATTTTAATTTTTTCTAATTATAGATCTGATCACATCTCATGTGACATCTAAAACCATTTATTTTCTGATTAAAATAAATTTAAAATTATATCTAAATACTTTTAGAACCTTGGCTCTGATACCAATTGAAGGAAAATCCTGATTTCTCGGACCAGGTTTATTCAGATCTGATCAGATCAAGAGATATATTTCAAAAAAAATTTTCTTTGATCTAGATTAGATCTAAGATAATTTAGATCTAATTATTATTATTTTAAAAATTAAAATAAAATTAAATAAATTTAATTTAATTTAATTTACCTTAAAGTGGGTAATCCTATTACCCGTTGATGATCCTGTAAGCAGCGGAAGGTTCTGGATCTAGCCATGCAAGTGCCTGGCCTCTATCGGTATCCAGTTAGACTGGATCTGGAGATCCTCTTCTTCTCTATCACATCTCCAAAAATTAAATTTGGATCTAATCTAGAGGATCTTCAAAACTCTTTTCGAAGATCAGCAGTCGTCCTTTGCAGCAGTGCAGCCTTCTAGCTTTCAGTCGCCTTTCTCTCATCTGGATCGCACCAACCAAGATCCAAAACTCTTTTGGACATGGAGAGGAGAGGGAGAAGGTGGGTTTGGCATGGAGGAAGAGGGGAGAGGCAGCCTTGGGGCGTCGGGTTTTGATTTCTCAAACTTTCAATCATACAATCTGAGTTGGATGTAGGGTCTTATTTATAGACCATCTGTGATCCAACTCCTCTCCTTCCCAACCAATCACAACTCTTTATGATATCAGATCTAAATCTGATTAATGAGAATAGAGTCCCCTGGATTCCTCCTTAGAGGGCACCTAAGATCAGTCAAATTTGGTTCTTAGGAGAACTCTAATCGAAATCCAAAAAGATTAGAACTCTAAGCTTCGGTGTCTCCACACCGTAGACTCAAGACTCATCTACTAAAGAAAAATGATTGTACACCAACCTTCCAAATCAATCACCATCCTCGTGATGATCCTATGGTCAGAAACATTTTATGAATTAATAATGATTATTCATGTCTTAAATTTTCAACTCTTAAAAATATGAATTATCATTACCATTAACTCAAAGGATGTATCACAGACACTAAATACACATATATGATAGAAAATAACCCATTTTATTGATATTAGTCAAAATTATAATTTTGCCCCTAGAAGTGTATTACAAGTGTCAGCCAATTCTGGCTTCTAGGGCATATATATCTAACCCTCTCCTATGGGTGCATGACATATGAGCAGATATCTAAGTATCAAAGATCAATATTTGACTAAAGTCCAAAGATAAGATTTAGCAGGTGACGAAAAATGGCAGGTGTTGTCTCAAATTTATCTCATAAATTAAGATAACCATTTTTTGACCTAAACAAGCTCCGATCAGACCAAGTAAAGGTTTCTGAGTGAGCTCAAACATATTTCACTCAGTCGAGATAAGTTTTAATGATTGTTAAAGGAGAATTTTAGGCTCAATCATGTTCTAACATGATTTTCTTGAACCTAATTGAATCTTATTCAAATCAATTCAAGTGGATTAGTCTAATTGATGATATCCAGATCCAAACCTTTGTTTGTGTGATCCATTTAGGTTCAGCTGCATATGGTAATGGGATACGTCGTGATCTCTATCATCGACATCATCGAAATACCTTCCGATAAATCAGAACTTTTCTGATTCAGACAACTAGTATGATCGATCATCCAAATCATTCTAATTGCTCCTAAAATCCACCAGTGACACCTAGCAGCATATGGTGGCAATCCATCAGAACTAAAAATGAACCTCTCACTGTAGTTACCTATGTGATTAAGTTCCTCTATCTTGAGCTCCGATTGAATTAGGATTAAGGTGATCTCATCAAATCCTAATTTTCATCATATGAATTAATCATTCGATTCAAGTCCAATATGAAAATCCTAATAGAAACTCTTTCTATTACTTCACTCTACTATGGCCATGGGCTTATGGACTTAATTCTCATGATCATCATAGGATTGCTCCTCATCTACTGAGATAGATAGATTCCCTATTGGTGCAATCCAATTCCTATAATGAACATGCTATAGCCAACATACACCTCAGAATTTTGAATGGCTAGAAGACCGAGTTATGATGTAGTCAAACTATAACATCCTCAAGATGAACTGCCGATGCTCCTTAGGTCAAAGAACCATACACACCATTGTAGCTTCAAGCCTATCATCGATGAGAAGATATACTTCCTCATGACTGCTCAAGATGGTCACGCTCAGTGCCCTCATTTTCTAACGAGTACCTATACTCTCATTTCGGTATCTCTACATCATAGACTCAAGACTCATCTATCCTAAAGAAGCGATCGTACACCAACCTTTCGAATCAATCACCATCCTCATGATGATCCTACGGTCAGGAGCATTTTATGAGTTAATAATGAAAATGAATGTCTTAAATTTTCAACTCTTAAAAATATGAACTATCATTACCATTAACTCAAGGGATGTATCATAGACACTTTCAAATACATACTATGATAGAAAATAATCTATTTTATTATTTATAATCAAAATTATAATTTTACCCTTAGATGTGTATTACAAGTGTTAGCCAATTCTGGCTTCTAGGGCACACATATCTAATAAAAATTGGGTATCCTTAGAGGTGAAAATCAGAAGAAAAGAGAGGCATGAGGAAAAACTAAAGTGCTGCAAGACCCTACTCATCTTCACTCCAAGATTTTTCTTATCTAAAACCAATGCCCAATCACTTTGAAATTTTTACCATGAAATGGTGACCCCTTCTCATGCATGCACAAAAATTCTCATAATTTATTGGCATGGGAAAGATGGAAAAACTACATGAGATGAGATAGGATCGATGGTTGAACTTGTTTCAACCAATCGCCACTTGAATTTAAATTCAAATGGAATTCCTATCCACTTCCAATGCCCCCCAGGGTGTTTGGCGTGCAGAAGGACTCTCCTTCTATGTGCCTACTCTGATTCATGCACAAAAGTGTACGTGTAAAACAAATACAATGGGCATGGCAAAAGGATAAGGGCAGGGGTTAGGTTGTTTCAACCAAACAACCAACAACAGAATTTCAACCTAATCCAACTTTTAGACCAGGTCAAAGAGAGAAAGAGATGGCGCACAAGACTCTATTTTACATGAGAAAAACTCACATAAAAATGAAAGGGCCATGGGCCATAGGGTGGAAAAGTCAAAGGTGGTGGCTCAAGGGAGAGTTTGAATTCAAATCTCATTTGACTTAGTCCTAATTGATTTCAACCAAATCAATTAATCCAAATCCAATTGGACTAGGTTAAACCCAACCAAATTAAATTTAACCCAACTCAATAAAATTCTAATTAAATTAGAAATTAATTAGATCCAGATCCTGATCAAATCAGGATCGAATCTTTCAAAGCGATTAGATCATCTCATGACCTAATCAGGTCAAATCCAATCGAATCAAATTCAATCAAATTTGATCAAATCCTCATCGCTCAATCAAATTGAGCTAATCAGTAATTAAATTGCTAATTAATCCTTCAATAAATATAGAGTCCCAATCAAGTGGGTGTCTAGGTAATAGAGTCCCATCAACATGAAATTCTTGAAGAATCCTAAATCAGTGGAACTCTTGAACCTAGTGTCCCAAATGAATCGAACTCATGATCATAGAGTCTTAGACCAGTGGAACTCTTGATCAGAGAGTCTCAAATAAGTAGAACTCAGAGTTCTAGTTCATTAGGACTCTTGATCATAGAGTTTCAGTCTGGTGGGACTCTTGACCATAGAGTCTTAGGTCATCAGGACTCTCGATTAGAGAGTCCCAGACAAGTAGAACTCAGAGTTCCAGTCCAGTGAGACTCTTGGTCATAGAGTTTCAGTCCAGTGGGACTCTTGACCATAGAGTCCTAGGTCATCGAAACTCAATATCAGGCATAAAATCAGGTAGGAACTCCTATTGTATGTGACCCCATAGGTTCGAATTCTAAGCCGGTAGCATAGGAATCAATTTTCTATACCAATCGACGTGACCATCTAGCAATGGTACCCAACGTTCGAATAGATCAAATAGTCGCAATGCAATATTAACAAACCTATGGCATATGGTTACCATATAATTCATTCCCTTGACCTCGATGCTCATAGGATGATCTAGAGTTAACTGCCAATCTTAAAAATTCATCCATATTATATTTCAAAATTCAGCGTCCATCATATGGACTACCCCGATCGAGGATTTGCTAAATTGAAATACAACGATGCACCTGCTCTAACACTTGGAGGGGTCAATCCTATCTTGACTCACGCATCGACAAGCCAAGTACTTGACTACATCCAGTAGCCTTCCATCACTAAATTAGAAATTTAAGTAGTCCGATACCTAAGTACAATGAGTTGCTTGCAAGTCACTGTGGTGATCTCAGATCTAAGGACACATATACCCATATCCTTCACGAGCAACTTTTGATAGAAGAGAGCTCCATAGTTGGATCACGTTCAGTGAAATGTATCCCAATACTTCACCTGCATGCCATAACAGTATCTCCATACTTCTTAGTTAAGAGGATAACCAACACTTATAGCATACAATGACCTACACTCGATACGTTGTCATCTTAGTTAACAACGAATCATTTGGTCGCAAACTGATTTAAGGACTAAATGACAAATCCTCCTTTGTCAAATCTAAATAGTCCTAAGGACTTCATCATAGAAGAGCTCAATATAGAAAGATGCACAAAGTGATGAAAATATCAAAATAATAATTTTATTTATTAATAATTTAAGTATAATTATATTTAGCTCAACCATCTATAATCTAGATAATTGGCTTTAGGATATAATTTTCAATAACTTTCACTTAGACTAAAGCCACTCAGAACAGTATTGAATACCCATCTTCCATTTGTGATTGTCGAACTCTTTGATTCTGAGAGCCTTAGTAAATGGGTTGGCCATGTTCTACTTTCCATCAATCCTTTGAAGATCGATGTCACCTCATTCTACGATCTCTCATAAAAGATGGTAGCGATACAGAACATACTTGGTGCGCTGATGTGCCTTCGGCTCCTTTGCTTGAGCTATGGCTCCAGTAATGTCATAGTAAAGCAGAATCAAACCATCCAAGGAGGGTGCTGATAGGAACACGATGTTGTCGTTAAGACACCGTGTTTATCAGTTTAATCCGACTTCTTAAAATTATTGAAAATGCGTAGATAGCAGTGAGTCGGGTCGAATCCACAGAGAAGATAGTGTTTTTAGATTTGAAATCTTTGATTTTATTGAGAAAAAAAAGAAAATAATTTAAATTTTGAAATAAAAACTGAAGTCGGAAGATTGAAAATAAAAATTAAAAGATGCAGAAATTTAAATTTGGTACTAAGATCTACTAGTTAGATCTTAGCATCTACTTGCAAAGCAATAATTTAAAGTATAGAAATTAAATTATAATAAAAATAAAAAGCAAGAAATTAAAGTGTAAAAAAAAATAAAATTTTTATTAATTAAAATTTCAAAATTTAAATACATAGAATTTAAAAAGAATAAAATAAAATAAAATAGCCTGATCTCTAATCTTGGATCGGCATTGGCAGAAAGATGGTGTAGAAGCTCGGCTCTTCTTCTCGGCACCCGTTGCTTCGAAGCAGCCTTTAACCCATAGCCTGGCTTCGCCCTGTACCAAAGCTTCACCTTGATCGGAGATATCAATTTTTGATGGCCTGGGGTCCTTTTTATAGAGCTAGGAGGGCTGGATATTTTTTCTAAAGGCAATATGGGACTAATAGCCTTTGAAATCATAAAAATACAAAGAAATTTGGATAAAATTTGAATCAAAATAGCTCTGATATGACTCTGGTAAATTTGATAAAATTCAGCCATTCAATAGGAATCCAACGGTCCAAAAATCATCAAAATCGGATGCAGATAAGCTCAGATCGGATCGGATTAAATTCTGACCGTTGGATCGCGCTTGATCGAGGAAATCTGGCCGCAAATCGTGCTTTGGGAGTCTTGATCACTGCCGATAGCATTCTGGACCATCGGATCATCGCCTGGATCGAGCGCTGCCATCCGATGGTGATCCGCGTGATGTTTGTATCTGAATAAAATTCGGAAGCAACCACAGCCGTCCGATCCTGACCGCAAACAACCACATCCGTCCGATCGCGCAATAACTGTTCCCATGGACCGCGTGGACCGGCCGCACCACACACCGCAACCAATCAGCACCGCTGTTGTCGGACGAAAAGACTAAATTACCCTTGTGAGCCGCGATAAATTTCTGTAGACCCTTAAGGGGTCTAGGTTCACCACGTGGCAATCTCTGATTCGTCGGAATTTGCTGAGCTGGCGGTCCACGCCTAGATCATGGATCGGCTGATGGCTTCAACGGCTGAGTCAGCTTGATGGCTTGGCTTGGCTTGGTGGCTCGGCTTACGGAGCCGGCTGAGCCGTTTTCTTTTTTTTATTTAATTTTTATTTATTTTATATCTTTCAAAATTCATATCTTTTCCATTTTAGCTCCATTTTACTTGAAATTTATTTCGTTGTGATCAAAAAAATGAGCTCTTTCTATTGATTAATAAAATTTTATTTTTTAATTTTTATTATTTTTTTATTATTTTTTAATTAATTTTTTAATTAATAAAAATATGAATTTTTCAAAAATTATATATAAATTGATTATTAATTTTTAAAAATTAATATTAATTAATTGATAAATTAATACTTTTATTGATGAATTTATTATACTTATCACACCCCCCAACTTAAGCTTTGCTCGTCCTCGAGTAAAGAAAGAATTTAGTTTTAAATACCTTTTAACTTTAGAGTTTCGAATTTTACCTAAGCAATTTTCAAAATAGCCATTGATATTCAGTAGAGCTTAAATGAGATATATCATTGGGATATTAATACTTATCAATAGAAAAATTAAGTAAAGAACATTAAATTTTTCAGAACTTTTTCTAAATTATTCCACTTTTATCTCTGATTTGTCTAAACTTTCATATAGGCAGGTGTATTGCTACTTCCATCCTTCATTTATTAATTTTTATTTTCACATTGCCCACTTTTTGATGCGAATATCATTGCTTACTTAGGCAACGGGACCCGGTTACTCGGTGGGAAACCAATGTTTCTTTTTTTTTTTTTTTTTTAACATTGTACCACTATTGAGTGTCTTAACTCCTTAAGCTTTCTATTTGATCCATGTAGCGAGTCTTGGGCCAATGACTCCCAAACCAGTTGGCTTTAGGGCACTAGGTATAGAATACCCCTCGGGCTTACTAGCTCGAATCAAATAGGCTATGAGTTAAGACTAGCTTTACAACGAGCTTCTTTGCCCTTCCCACCTTTTGACGCGAAACTCAATGCTTGCTTAGGCAAAGAGGCCCGGTTACTCAGTGAGAAGTACTTGAAAACTATTTTATTAAAATAAATTTTTATATGAAGAAACGTATAGTTACCCTACACAAGCCTATAAAAAGTAGACTTTTCTTTGATGCTAGTAAAAATAATTAGAAATGCTCCAAAGAAAATTTTTTTATGTTCTGGACTTAACTCTTTATTGAATTTTCTTAATACTTGATTCCTTAATATCTCACAGATTCTCTGATCTATGTATCAATTTTCTTTTAAAAATGCTTAGTTTTATTCGATTCTTAAGCATAATCAAGTATCTAAATACTAAATACTAACTTTTTTAAGGACTTAAAATTTTAAAATTTTTATTTTTTCCTCCCCCCAACTTAATCGACATTGTCCTCAATGGAGAAGAAAAAATAAAGGATGTAATAAAGAACATGAAAGAATACACCTAACTCAGTATATATATATTTTTATTTTTATTTTATTTTTTGGTCTAGCACATGCCTTTACAAATTTGAGCTCTTCCTCCAACTTATTCAAATTATCCTAAAAAGAAAATAAGATAAATTAGATAAAAACTAAATATTGGGTTGCCTCCCAACAAGCGCTAAGTTTACCGTCTTCAGCCAGACACAATGTAGCTCACTATCCTGTGTCGAATATTGGATTGACAAATTCCAATGGTTTTGGATTGCCAATCTCAAAAAGTTAATTTTTAATCCCATTATTGATATAATCTTTGTTAATTTTAGGGATATAATTTGTGATTCCATTCTCAGACCCATGTTTATTAAGAATTACTCCTATTTGTTCTTCTAAAATGCTCATGAATGGAAGTTTTTAGGAGTTAAGTTTGATTCAATGGGTGCTGGAATGGTGACTAAAGGCGGTTTTAATTCTGGAGGTAAATTAATGTGATCCTTGCTTAAACAACTCCATTGACATTTCATTACATGCCTTTTGATTTTTATAAGAAGAACCAACTTCTAGGGTTGAAGGGAATAGGACATTAGGTTTATAAGTCTCGGGTAAATCATCTATTCTCTTTTCCCTTATTTCTATCTCATTTAAATTGGAACTAGCATCAGTACTAATTCCTGGCTTGGGTTCTTCTATGTGGTTAGTCTCAGTACTAACCAATTCCTCTAAGTTTTCATTTTGGCTAGCATCAGTACTAGCCTCTCTCACCTGGTCTCGGTATGGTTCCATAAGAATCCTATAGCTTTTAAGTTCAGGAATTACTTTGGTATTCTCTAATTGGGGATTCTTAGATGAAACATTAGATTGATAATTTAATCCAGGTGGTTGGTGGTCATTAGGTGGGTTGTTTGAAATTGGTAGGTTCGATAGTTGATCTAGTTCTCTCCTCATGTTAGACTCAACTAATTATCCTATTTGAGCTTCTAGTCTGGCGATAGATTGCTGTTGAGTTAGAATTAATTATTGAAGTTGGTTAAATCTATCATCAGCTAGATTGGTCTGTTGAGGAGGTGGGTATGAAGGTTGATTATAATATGATGGCTGGTTAAATTGACTAGGCTGACCATTATTATAGGCATAATTTTGATAATTTTGCTCAAGTGAAATTTGGGTCTGAGCCTGAGTCTGTTGGGATGTCCAAGAAAAATTAAAGTTACTCCAATCTGAATTATATGAATTTGAAAATGGGTCATTAATCAATTTGGAGTATCCTTGAGTAGCTTGAACTTGTTCTTGGATAAAATATGGAAACTGTGCAGTCATAGGATATTCACTTACATGATGGGTTGGACTAGCACAGATTGAATAACTCTCCTGATAATTAGAAGATTGTTGACCTAGGGTTAGGAGTTGATCTATTTTCTGATCAAGAAGGTCAACTTTATCTAATTTTTGGACTATTAGATTTATATTAGCCATTTGATTATTATGTTTAATGTGAATCAACCATTCAATTAAGTTTAACTAAATCAGAAAAAGTGATTTCCTACCATGCATGGTGTAACCCTAATGTATGGTTTAAAAATTTTTAGAATATTTTATTTATTTATTATTATTATTATTATTTTATTATATTAAAAATTAATTTTTTTAATTATTTTTATTTATTAATTTTAATTTAATTTAATTTAATTTAATTATTAATTTTTAGTTAGTTTAATTTTTATTTTATTTTATTTTTAGAGGAGAAAGGAGAAGAAAGAAAAAAGAGTTCTAAAGAAGAGGTCCTAAGGAGTCCTAGAACTAAGAAGAAAGAGAAGAATTCGGTTTAATTAAATCTAATATTGGTTAGCAATCAAGTTGGTCAATCAATCCTGACTAAGGGTTATCCTAGATCTAGACAGCTCCTAACTGCCAAGATCACCTTCAAGCCCTCCAAGTGTAGGATTAGCCAATCAACTGGCCAGGTAAGTGTAAGGTCGGTGGGAGTCCCCCCGTTGCTTGCCTTAGACACCAATTATGCTTGGCCAGGTAAGCGAACGGAACCAATTAGAAACCACCTTCCTTCGGGCCCAATCGTCCCTGAACCACTTTCCTAGACACCAGTCAAATTGATTTATCCTAACCCGGTTCAACTCTTAGGATTCCTTGTCCTATTGAGCTTCGAGTTCCTAGGGTTGATGTCTAATTGATTTTAATTTAAAGGCTTAGGTCAGTGCAGGATGCTGGTTGGTTGTTTGTGGGCTAAGGAAGGGTGATCAAATCCCCACCTTATCTTGTTTAATTGGGTTGTGCCCTTAATTTGATTTAATATGAATATGCACGAAAAAAAAAAAAAAATTTTCAATCAAAGGGTTTTATGCAATTTAAACTAGATGCATGTAACTAATTAAATTATGAAAGGCTTACCTTGCCTCCAGCAATCACCAAAAAAAATAAAAATAAAAATAAAGATAAAAATAAAACTAATATGATGCATGCTCTAAGCAGTTAAGATTTCTAATCTTGTCATGAGATTTTTTAATTAGATTTAAATGAATATTTTTTAAATTAATTTAAAAATAAAATAAATAAATAAATAAATAAAAAGAAAAGAGAACTAGGGTTAGGATTGATCTCACCAGGCAAAACTTCTGATTCTTTTTGTTCTTTTTTCTTTTCCTGTAAAATAATAAAAAAAAATTAGCAAGAAAATAAAAATTTTATTTATAATTTATTTATAGAAAAATCAAAGAGATCAAAAATTTAATATCCGTGCCTTCCCCGGACAATGGCGCCAAAAACTTGATAGGAACACGATGTTGTCGTTAAGACACCGTGTTTATCAGTTTAATCCGACTTCTTAAAATTATTGAAAATGCGTAGATAGCAGTGAGTCAGGTCGAATCCACAGAGAAGGTAGTATTTTTAGATTTAAAATCTTTGATTTTATTAAGAAAAAAAAGAAAATGATTTAAATTTTGAAATAAAAACTGAAGTCGGAAGATTGAAAATAAAAATTAAAAGATGCAGAAATTTAAATTTGGTACTAAGATCTACTAGTTAGATCTTAGCATCTACTTGCAAAGCAATAATTTAAAGTGCAGAAATTAAATTGCAATAAAAATAAAAAGCAAGAAATTAAAGTGTAAAAAAAATAAAATTTTTATTAATTAAAATTTCAAAATTTAAATACATAGAATTTAAAAAGAATAAAATAAAATAAAATAGCCTGATCTCTAATCTTGGATCGGCATTGGCAGAAAGATGATGTAGAAGCTCGGCTCTTCTTCTCGGCACCCGTTGCTTCAAAGCAGCCTTTAACCCATAGCCTGGCTTCACCCTGTACCAAAGCTTCACCTTGATCGGAGATATCAATTTTTGATGGCCTGGGGTCCTTTTTATAGAGCTAGGAGGGCTGGATATTTTTTCTAAAGGCAATATGGGACTAATAGCCTTTGTAATCATAAAAATACAAAAAATTTGGATAAAATTTGAATCAAAATAGCTCTGATATGACTCTGGTAAATTTGATAAAATCCAGCCGTTCAATAGGAATCCAACGGTCCAAAAATCATCAAAATCGGATGCAGATAAGCTCAGATCGGGTTGGATTAAATTCTGGCCGTTGGATCGCGCTTGATCGAGGAAATCTGACCACAAATCATGCTTCGGGAGTCTTGATCACTGTCGGCAGCATTCTGGACCGTCGGATCATCGCCTGGATCGAGCACTGCCGTCCGATGGTGATCCGCGTGATGTTTGTATCTGAATAAAATTCGGAAGCAACCACAGCCGTCCGATCCTGACCGCAAACAACCACATCCGTCCGATCGCGCAATAACTGTTCCCATGGACCATGTGGACCGGCCGCACCGCACACCGCAACCAATCAGCGCCGCTGTTGTCGGACGAAAAGACTAAATTACCCTTGTGAGCCGCGATAAATTTCTGTAGACCCTTAAGGGGTCTAGGTTCACCACGTGGCAATCTCTGATTCGCCGAAATTTGCTGAGCTGGCGGTCCACGCCTAGATCGTGGACCGGCTGATGGCTTCAATGGCTGAGTCGGCTTGATGGCTTGGCTTGGCTTGGTGGCTCGGCTTACGGAGCCGGCTGAGCCGTTTTCTTTTTTTATTTAATTTTTATTTATTTTATATCTTTCAAAATTCATATCTTTTCCATTTTAGCTCCATTTTATTTGAAATTTATTTTGTTGTGATCAAAAAAATGAGCTCTTTCTATTGATTATAAAATTTTATTTTTTTAATTTTTATTATTTTTTTATTATTTTTTAATTAATTTTTTAATTAATAAAAATATGAATTTTTCAAAAATTATATATAAATTGATTATTAATCTTTAAAAATTAATATCAATTAATTGATAAATTAATACTTTTATTGATGAATTTATTATACTTATCAGGTGCCACTCCCAACTCATCGATAAACTTTCGTAGCCACACAGCTTTCTTCATAACATTGGATGCCACGACATACTACGCCTCACACATAGAATCAACCACAGTGTGCTGCTTGGAACTCTTGCAGTAGATTGCTTCACCATTCAGGATAAACACATATCCTAACACACTCTTACTGTCATCATGATCTGATTAAAAACTATAATCAGTATATCCCATAAGTTTCAAGTCAGTATCTCCATAGATGAGTCATTGGTACTTTGTATTTCTTAAATACTTCAGGATTATCTTTACAACCTTCCAGTGATGCTCACCCAGATCATACTGGTATCTACTCACTATCCCTAGTGAGTATGCCACATCTAATCTGATATACATCATGGTATATATAATAGAATCCACTGCCAATGTATATATATTCTACTCGTACGCTCTCTCTCTCTCTTGAGGAGTTGTCGGACAATCCCTCTTCGAGAGAGTAATTCAGTGGCCTATCAGAAGATAGCTCTTTTTAAAATTTTCCATGCTGAACCTTTTTAGCATGGTATCGACGTACGTGGACTAGGATAAATCAAGCAACCTTTTAGATCTATCTCTATAGATTTTCATCCCTAGGATGTAGGAAGCTTCTCCCAAGTCCTTCATAGAAAACTGATACGACAGCCAAATCTCTATTTCCTATAGTGCAGGGATGTCATTCTCGATTAAGAGAATATCATCCACATACAATACAAGAAATATAACTATAGAACCATTAGTTCATTTATAAATACAGGATTCTTCTCTATTCTTAATGAAGCCATATGTTCTGATCACTTTATCAAAATGTATGTTCCAACTTCGAGATATCTACTTCAATCCATAGATGGATCTTTGAAGTTTGCATACCTTAGACTCGTCTGTAGATGTGAAACCCTCAGGCTGTATCATATACACCTCTTTATCCAGCTCTCTATTTAGAAAAACTATCTTCACATCCATTTATCAGATCTCATAGTCTATGTATGCTGCTATCGTAAGTATAATCTGAATGAACTTGAGCATTGCCACCAAAAAAAATATCTCATCATAATCAATACTATAACATTGACGATATTTCTTGGCAACCAGACGAACTTTATAGGCCTCCACCTTCCCATCTGTGCCTCTTTTTCTTTTGAAAATCTACTTACACCTAATAGATTTTACCCCTTCAGGTGGATCAATCAGTGTCCATACACTATTGACTTTCATGGACTCCATTTTGGACTTCATGGCTTCTAGCCACTTATCAGAGTCAAATCTTTGCATAGCATCTGTATAGGTGATCAGATCCTCATCGTTCTCATTGAGTTCAATAGGATCACCATCTCGAACCTAGAAATCATAGTATCTATCTGGTTGATGCGGTACTCTACTGGATCTCCTTAAAGGTGCCTCTTCAATGGGCTCTAGGTTTGATCTTATCAAATCTAGTTTTGCAGGTTCACTAGAATGTGTCAGTTCTTCTACCTATCGAATTTCACCAAGCTCAGCATTAGAGGTAGCTATTCCTTCCATAAGAAACTTCTTTTCTAAAATGACTGCCATATTGCTAATGAACACTTTTTGTTCTTCAGCAAGATAGAAGTAATAACCCCTAGTTTCCTTGGGGTACCCTATGAACAAGCATTTATCGAACCTAGGTCCAAGCTTTTTTGGCTGTAAATGTTTGATATAAGCCGGACATCCCCAAATCTTAAAGTGATAGAGTATCGGCTTACGGCCAATCCATATCTCATATGGAGTCTTTTTAACAGACTTGCTCAAAACAACGTTCAAAACATAACAAGCAGTCTCTAATGCATAACCGTAGAATGAAATTGACAAACTCGCAAACCCCATCATGGATCGAACCATGTCCAACAGGGTTCGATTCCTCCTTTCTGATACACTATTATGCTGTGGTATTCCAGGAGGGGTCTATTATGAGAGAATCCCATTCTCTCCTTGATACGTCAAAAATTTGTTGGAAAGGTATTTACCTCCTCGATCTAATCGAAGAGTTTTAATACTCTTTCCAAGTTATTTTTCTATCTTATTTCGATATCGTTTGAATATTTCAAATGAATCGGATTTATTCTTCATAAGATAGATGTATCCATACCTAGATAGGTCATCAGTAAATGTAATAAAGTAGTAGAACCCACCTCTAGCATATATGTTCATGGGTCCACATACATCAGTATGTACCAGACCTAGAAGCTCAGTGGCCCGTTCACCTTTTCTAGTAAAAGGTGATTTGCTCATCTTACCAAGTAGATAGGACTCACAGGTATTCAATGAGTCGCAATCATTAATATCAAGGATATTCTTCTTGACTAACATGTTTATCCTATTCTTGTTTATATGATCGAGCCTACAGTGCCAAAGATCGGCATCGAAGTTATGATCTAGCTTTGGACGTTTGCTTGACGTGTATATTACACTAATAGGCTATGATAAAATATAAATGCCATTTCTTAATTGTCCTCGCATTACTATAACATTATTCATAATAATTTTCTTTTATTAACAAACAATAACCATCCTAGGCCAAAAGTCCAACAGATATTATGTTCATCATAAAAGATGGACAATAGTAACAATCACTTAAAATGATATTTTTATCTTTGAAAAATAGCTCAAGAGTTTTCAATGCTAGGACTGAAACTTTACTTCCATCTCCAACATTCAAGAACCTATTATCATTCTTAAACTTTCTACCAATTTGAAGTTCATGCAATAAATTGCATATATGAATCGGACTCCCGATATCTAATACCCAGGTAGATGTATCACAAATGGAGAAATTACAAGATATTATCATATAACAGCCTTGATCAGCAACCACTTGTTGATTTTTCCTATTCAGTCTATTTGGATCAAGAGAACAATTCCTTTTTAGATCTGACTGATTAAGATCAATACTAGACTCCTCATTCTTAGGTCCTAAATGCTTACCACTACTCAATAGTGAACGGAGCGGACTAACACAGCGATTCTATTTATCTGAAAGAAAAATATGAAATCTTATTAGTACTTGAATTAATTAATCTGAAAGACTTGGACTTTAGTCTAAAGGTTCTTCCATAATTTTTAGCAAATTGATAGCCTCTACCTCTAATTTGAGGAATTATACTAACTCTTTGTGGGTACTGAAATCTGTATAGACTACAGACGGGCCTGAGGTAGGCTCTGGCTAATTCGTGTGTATCTACAAGTAGATTCACAATCAATTATTTTTTCAAATAATTTTTAGTAATTAGATTTTACCGTAGAAGCCAATTCAGTAGACTTTGGCCTCCACTAAAAAGGTCTAGTTAGGTCCAACCATTAACATGATTGAATTCAATGCATCAAACCAATGATGATCAGGCCCGAGGTAGGCTCTAGCTAACCTGATCATCATTAAGAGAGTGCAACCTAATCATCATATGATGGACAGTAATTCCAATATTCAGATGAACACCAGGTGTTAGGCACCTCTAATGTCCATCTAAAAAATTGGACTCATTACTATTCACCTTGATGGGAGGCTATGACTCGGTTATCCCCATAACTTAGTCATTTTAAGAATCTAATAATTTAGAGAATTTAGGTTACTTATGATTTAAGGATAGAAAGAATATGGTAATTTCTCCCACTAACTTCACCAAGTTAATAGGTTAGGACTAAGATCAATTTAGGTCCATGGGTACCTAATTCAGTCTTACTGATTGAAATCAGTCAAACTGATTTCTAGTGACATTGATTAGCTCGAATCACCAAGTGATCTAATCAAACTCTAATCGATCATATCGATCAGGTAAGTGAGATCAGTGGAAAGGATATGTCATTAACTCATCAAAGATTGAATCAGTGCGAGTAGCTCTTAATTAAAAACCACTGGTCTAAACTACCAAATTTACCTTAGACACCAACCGATTAATTAGATTTAATCTGATCAACCTAGTAATTTTGTGCTAAACCGCTTAGCTATGAATCAAGTCCATCTTGGTCTAGTTAAAGACATGGACTCATTCAACTACAACTATTAAAGTTGAGTCTAGAGTGTTCTTGACCTAATCTAATTCAACACTTAGTTAGATTTGATCAATTACTCTAGATTAATCCATTCTTTAACTAACCTTAGGTCTAACCCAATTAATGGACCTAATTTATCTAACCCTTTAACCCATAGCTTATGCTTATGTCTTAGAATCTTTAATTCATAATTCTAGATTTTATGAGATACTTAATTCTTTTAATTAAGTTTTTAGGCTAATGGATTGGGGTTTGACATTTCAAAAATAATTTTTAAATTTTGAAATGTTTTATTTTTTGTTCACCAAATGGGTTGACTCATTTCGTAAATGGGCCAGCTCATTTCATAAATAGCAATCCTATTGCTAATCTCATAACAGAAAATAAGGCATAATAAAAAATCAAACCATGAATTACCTTTTAGATCTAATCTAAATATATTCATGTTTAACTTTCTAATTGAAATAATTTGAATCAAATTCTTTCACTGTTCATCTTAATGAATGAGTTCATGGTGAGACCCCTACCGCCATAAGGGATCCCCACTGAATGGGAGAAGATAGCCTTTAAAGCATACTTGTCCCTTATGATCGGACAGCTTGATGGCTCATTCACCCTTGATTACTAAGTTATTTGGATTAAATACATATTAAATATGTAAGCATTTAATCTTTCTAATTAGCATATTAACATGTCAAGCAATCCTTGCTCTGATACCATTGTTAGAAATCGTGCAGGATTCTAAGCATGCAATTCGAAAAACTTTTTTGAATTAAATAAGCAACAAAAAATAAAAATTAATCTAATATTAATTTTAAAACATGCTATGATCATATCATATAACCCTACACATGGATCTAGACATGTCAATATGTAATAGAACAATAAAATATACTCAATTAGCAAATTAGATTTACTAACCGATATGAGTTCAGAACTCTATACCTTTTCGTGGATAGCTGATCACCACAATCTAAATTTATTGGATAATACTCTAGTATCGTGCCATAGCCACACATATGTCTGACCTTTATGGTTGGTCCACATGGAGCTCCTGATCCCAATCAGTCACATTAGAGTGCTAGCTCCTCATCGGGGCCTTCGATAGCTGATCAAGATCGATCCAATTGATCATCTACTTTATAATTTTTTAAATATTTTAAAAAAATAGAACATAAATAATGGAGGATGATGAAGAGGTGTACAAAGTTTGGTGGCGATTCGATGCTCACGGTACTTGATCTATCCACCCGAACCTAGATACCCAAATCTAGGGTTTCACTCGGCCCAAAAACCCTAACACACTAAAAACCCTATCACGCCCTCTCTGTGTGGGATTTTTCTATGAAATAAGTTTTTGTGGAAAGATGACTTTTAGATATATAAACCCAATTTAGGTTATATCTAAAAATCGTGTATCCTTAGAGGTAAAAATCAGAAGAGAAGAGAGTTATGAGGGAAAACTAAAGTGCTGCAGGACCCTGCTCACCTTCACTTCGAGATTTTTCTCGCCCAAAACCAATTCCCAATCACTTTAAAATTTTTATTATATAATGCAGGGAAAGATGGGAAAATCGCATGGGATGAGATAGGATCGATGGTTGAACTTGTTTCAACCAATCGCCACTTGAATTTAAATTCAAATGGAATTCCTATCCACTTCCAATGCCCCCCAGGGTGTTTGACGCACAGAAGGACTCTCCTTCTATGCACCCACTATGATTCACACATAAAAGTGTACGTGAAAAACAAACACAATGGGCGTGGCAAGAGGATAAGGGCAAGGGGTTAGGTTGTTTCAACCAAACAACCAACAATAGAATTTCAACCTAATCCAACTTTTGGACCAGGTCAAAGAGAGAAAGAGATGGCACACAAGACTCTATTCTGCATGAGAAAAACTCATGTAAAAACCAAAGAGGCATGGGCCATAGGGTGGAAAAGTCAAAGGTGGTGTCGCATGGGAGAGTTTGAATTCAAATCTCATTTGACTTAGTCCTAATTGGTTTCAACCAAACCAATTAATCCAGACCCAATTGGACTAGATTAAATCCAACCAAATTAGGCTTAACCCAACCTAATGTAATTTTAATCAAATTAAAAATTAATTGGGTCCAGGTCCTGATCAAATCAAGATCAAATCTTCCAAAGCGATTAAGTTATCTCATGACCTGATCGGATCAAACCTAATCGAATCAAATTCAATCAGACGATCGAATCCTCATCGCTCAATCAAATTGAGCTAATTAGCAATCAAATTGCTAATTAATCTTCCAATAAATATAAAATCCTAATCAAGTGGGTGTTTGAGCAATAGTCCCAAATAAATGGAACTCATGATCATACAGTCCCAGACTAGTGGGACTCTTGAATCCAGTGTCCCAAATGAATCGAACTCATGATCATAGAGTCACAGACCAGTAGGACTCTTGATCAGAGAGTCCCAAACGAGTAGAACTCAGAGTTTCAGTCCATTAGGACTTTTGGTCATAGAGTTTCAATCTAGTGGGACTCTTGACCAGAGTCCCAGATCATGACTCTCAATCAGAGAGTCCTAGTCCAGTGGGATTCTTGGTCATAGAGTTTCAATCTAGTGGGACTCTTGACCATAGAGTCCTAGGTCATCAGGACTTAATATCAGCTATAAGATCAAGTAGGAACTCCTATTATGTGTGACCCCATAGGTTCGAATCCTAAGTCGATAGCACAAAAAATAATTTTCTGTACCAATCGATGTGACCATCTAGCAGTGGTACCCGACGTCTGGATAGATCAAATAGTCGCAATGCAACATTGATGAATCTGTGGCATATGGTTATCATATAATTCATTCCCTTGACCTCAATGCTCATAGGATGATCTAGGGTTAACTGCCAATTCTAAAAATTCATCCATATTGTATTTCAAAATTCAGCATCCATCATATGGACTACCCCGATCGAGGATTTGCTAAATTGAAATACAGTGATGCACTTGTTCCAACACTTGGAGGGGTCAATCTCATCTTGACTCGCACATCGACAAGCTAAGTACTTGACTGCACCCAGTAGCCTTCCAGTACTGAATTAGAAATTCAGGTAGTCCGGTACCTAAGTATAGTGAGTTGCTTGCAAATCACCATGGTGATCTCAGGTCTAAGGAACACATATATCCATATCCTTCATGAGCAACTTTTGACAGAAGAGAGCTTCGTAGTTGGGTCACGTTCAGTGAAATATACCCCTATACTTCACCCACATGCCATAACAGTATCTCCATACTTCTTGATTAAGAGGATAACCAACACTTATAGCACACAATGACCTACACTCGATACATTGTCATCCTAGTTAACAACGAATCATTTGATCGTGAACTAGTTCCTGGACTAAATGATAAATCCTTCTTTGTCGAGTCTAAATAGTCCTAAGGACTTCATCACAAAAGAGCTCATTACAGGAAGATGCACAAAATGATGAAAATATCAAAATAATAATTTTATTTATTAATAATTTAAGTATAATTATATTTAGCTCAACCATCTACAATCTAGATGATTGGCTTTAGGATACAATTCCCAATAGAAATAGCCTCTTCCACAGCCTTGGCAGCTTGCTTTTTCTGTTCAGCAAAATTAACCTCGGCCTCCTTCCTTTTCTCATCTTTTAAGGTTAGAGCCACCCTCAAGTTGGGTGATGCCTGCTTTTCCTTCTTGAGTGCCCCCTGTAGATACTCAACCTCGGCTATGAGATGCCTAACTTCGTGTTGGATTCTGGTACCTCTCTGATATCAATTATTCGAGAGAAGAAGAATAAAGTAAATGATCGTCACCTAGGGCTTAAAGTTGGAACTAGAGAGAGAAAAGTAGAGAGTTTTGGAGAGAAAAGCTCCATTGTATTCCACTCTATTGTAATGATACAATACCCGGGATTATATACCCTAGGACTTTTGCTATACGATATTAACCCTAATAAACCCAAACTCCAGCTAAAAAACTCTCCTAGGCTAACCCAATACATAAAAGTACTCGCCGAGCCTTTGTACATATGTCTCACATGCTCTCATATCCCTAGATCTGAATTCGATCCATACATGAGTGAGCCCCCTTAAGATCTTATTGGTCTAAGCCTTATGACCCTAGGATAAAAGCCTATCCAAGATCCAGACAGAAAATCCCATATGTTTTGTATGCCACCATCGAGCCGGCTCTATCAAGAGCCGAGCTGGCTCGGCTGCATCTCACTTGAACTCTATCTTCTGTATGCCTGAGATGGTTGGCTCGGCTGCGCCCCAAGCTGGCTCGTTCTTAGCTCGAGCTGACTCAACTACGTATCCGAGCCAGCTCGCCTATGCATCGGCTCCTTGTCTTGGTTGATTCTTTTTCTTGGCTTTAGTCTTTTGCTCCACCTTGTGTCCCAGGACTTTGGAGCACCTACCAAATCCCTCAAGGTCCTTACACCTAAACCTCGAGCCCGTACAGGGCTACATGCCGCCTTCACCTAGGATAATTTCTGTCCTAGCCGTAAGACTCAAACCCATTCTAGTCTCCCAAAGTCAACACCCTAGCTCCTCCTATGGCCTTCCAAGGCTTGGAAGCACCACATCAAATCCTATAATCTCCATCTTAGTGTGTCCAAGCCTTGGCACACCTGGCAATGTTCCCATGCACGAACTCGCTATCGATACACGCCCTGACAGCTACTTGTGCACATCTTACCACCGCCATTCTTCTTTAGCTGTTGAGCTTCTTTTGAGGTCTTTGGGATGACCGTATCCACCGCTGAAGATCTTGGCTTGCTTCTATAGACCATCCTTGGAGTTGTAAGCACCCTTCTACTTGGCAGCCACATCAACTATCCTGGACTTTCCTGAAGAATTTGTAGCAATCCTATGCCTGCACTTGCTGATACCATGACATGATCTTCTTAAAACTTTGCCTATCTTTCCGCACGTGCTGCTCCACCTAGAATTATGCATCTCCGACGTTGGTGCTAGGATATTGATTCTCCTACACTCCTCCACTCTAAACTCGTGTCACATCTCTCTCTATATATTAAGCTATATCTACTCGGTGCTCCACCTGAAACTAAAGTCTCCCTGATGTTGTAGAAGCTGACTCTGTAACGAGTCCCCCAAGAACAACCACTCAATGTTGCAGTGCTGAGCTTGCCGCTGCATCTTGGATACCATCGATGTCCCTTCAGATCCTCCGCACTCCGCAGACCTATCCAAAATCATCTCAGATATACTGCACCCTGCGGGCTCCTCTGAGACCACCAAGAGCTCATCCAACTCTTCACTTGTAGTGATTGAACCAATGGAATCTGAGTTTTCTCCTTCCTTGCACTTCTTCCAAAGTGGACATTTTCGCTTAAAGTGCCTTGCTTCACCACATTTGAAGCATCTCTTGGACCCCTTACTATCCCTTCGCTGACCCTTCTTCTTTCCTTGTTTGGGCCTCTCTAAAATCATGAGATACTCTTGGAAAACCTTCCTCTTCATCATCCATTTCTACTGCTCGTTAGATCTTAGCACTGATACGATCTTCTCGCATACCAGTGTCTCCTTACCATACTGCAACATCATCACCAATAGATCGAAGCTCCCGGATAGCGAACATATCAGCAATAAACTTTTAACCTTCTCTTCAAGATCCACCCCAATGTTGAGCAAATCCATTTTCATCCAATCGAATCACTGAATATGTTCCATAATATCCTCGCCCTCTTGCATCCAAAGGCTATACCATTGCTTTTTCAGCACTAACTTGTTGCACATATTTTTTCCTATGTATTACTGATGTAACCTCAACCATAAATCTTTGGGTGTCTTCTCCTCCAATATGCCATACAGCACCTCATCTGTCAGACAAGTTCTAATTGTGGCACATATCTTTTTCTCCAAGGACACCCACTTCTTGTCTGTCATCTCCTTCGACCTATCTTTCGAGGTCAAATCTAGTCTTATCTGAACCAGCAGATCCTCCACCCTAACCTTTCATATTGTGAAATTTTTTTTCCATCAAACTTTTCAAATCCTACCTTCAATTCACTGTTCTCCATGATCGTATGAATCAAAAACAACAAATAGGTGGATCTAAAAAAATACCTTGACTAGGGACAGTGGATAGCAGTCCTGTGATCTCTTTCTTTCTTGCGAAGCCTGGAGAAAGCCTTTAGATCTGAACCTCGCTACTAGTCTCTACTAAAATCTAATCTTCTTTCTCCTTCATGCTCAATCGAGCTCTGGTACCACTTGTTGGATCTTGGTACCCCTCTGATACCAATTGCTAGAGAGAAGAAGAACAAAGTAGATGACCGGCACCTAGGGCTTAAAGTTGGAACCAAAGAGAAAAGAATAGAGAATTTTATGAAAAAAAGCTTAATTATATTCCACTCTATTATAAAGATACAATACCTGAATTTATATATTCTAGGATTTTTTCTATACCACATGAACCCTAATAAACCCAAACCCTAGTCGAAAAACTTTCCTAAGCTAACTCAATACATGAAAGCACTGACCGAGCCCATGTACATATGTCTCACATGCTCTCATCCTCTTGGATCTGAATCTGATCCATACATGTGTTAGCTTCCATAAGACTTTATCGGTTCAGGCCTTAAGACCCTAGGATAAAAGCCTATCCTAGATCCAAATAGAAAATCCTGTATGTTCTATATGCCACCGTCGAGCTAGCTCGGTTGTATCTCATCTGAATCCTATCTTCTATCTGCCTGAAATAGCTGGCTTGACTGCACTCTGAGCTAACTCCATCTCAGCCCGAGCCAGCTCGACTGCATATCTGAGCCAGCTCGTCTTTACGTCGGTCCATTATCTTGGCTGATTCTTCTCCTTGGCTTTGGTTCTTTACTCCACCTTATGTCCCAGGTCTTCAGAGCACCTACCAAGTTCCTTAAGGTCCTCACACTTAAACCTTGAGTCTGTACAGGGCTACATGCCACCCACCTAGGACAACTCCTATCTTAGCCCTAGGACTCACACCCATCCTAGTCTTCCGAAGCCAACACCTTGGCTCCTTCTATGGCCTCCCAGGGCTTGGAGCACCACATCAAATCCTACACTTCAGCCTGGCGTTCCTAGGCTGCTTCCATAGCCTTTGAAGCTTCGTCCTTTTGAAGATTGATTGCCTTGATATTGATGATCGATTGGTGACCCATCTACAAGCAATAAGGTTAGTTGTGCCATTGAAGAACACATCATTGAGGTTGAAGAAAGGACAAAGCAATTACCTCGAGGAAAGCCCCTAGAGATTCTTTTGTCCGCTACTCAAGGTTAGGGAGGACAATCCGGTTGACGACGTCTGACAGCATGCATCCATCGATCAAGGTTTTGATGACCTTCCAGTCATCAAATAGAGAATGCTCCCCATCAGTGCCATCATTGCTAGACCCCACAGAGTTCCGCTGGGACTGAACCTTCTTAGTGGTCGCCCTCGTTCTCTTCTTATCAATAGGGGGCACTGGAGCAGGAACCTCAATGAGCGAACTCGAGGTTGTTGGAGGCACTGCAATCTTAGAGGTGGGAGCTTCTTGTGTCGAAGTGCTCAAGCTCGGGCCCTCGACCTTTGCCCGCTTGGATGACTCTCCAGGGGCATTCTTCTTTCTCTTCTGAGCCCGAAGTCTTTTGGACAATATTTTTTATGGAAAATATGCAGGATTTCATGCTTGAATTTTAAAACTTTTTCAAAATAGATTGCAGCAGAAGATATAGATCAAACTATTTAATCTACAAAAGTATGTAATCTAATTACTAAATCCTACATCTAGGATCTATAACATGTCATAATACATACATAAATCTAAAAATAAAAATTTTGGTATTAATCAAATCAATATCCTAGATCTAAAATAGTTGTAGATCTAAACTCTAGATCGCATCTAGGTGAAAGAAGAGATCAAATCTCTTACCTTCGCATGAATCGAGAACTCTGCAATTGATTTTATTATAGTTCTTTTTTGCTTAGAGCCGCACATGCATTTGGCCTCTACAGGTAATCTACACGAATTTACAAATATAGATCAGGGGTTCATCAAATAAAGATCCACTTGAAGTGCTAGCTTCTCGCAGATCCCTTCTGATGATTAATCTAAAAAAATATTCTTCTGATCTCTTGGACATTCCAAGAGATGAAGTATAAGAGGAGGAATAAGGAAGAAATCTAACCCTTGGATTTTCCAAAAATTAAAAAATAAAATACAAGAAAAAACATCTAAAGAGAAGACAAATCTTCTCTTTCAGGACAACAATGATTGATGTCCTGAAAATATCTATATGTTAAGACAAGAGGAGATCTTCTCCTCTAGATTTTTTTCATACTTTCAGATCTAACATTCTTTGATTTTTCTTATAGAAAAATCTCATAAATAAATAGAGAAGAAGGGTTCTCAAAGAAACCCTACGAGAAGATCTTTCTTCCCTTCTTTCTCTCTCATCAGGACATGATTAGATAATGTCTAAAAAGGACCATCATGTCCTAAAACCTTAGAGCACTCATCCCCACACCCTCTCCCTTTCTCTCTCTTAGATTTTTATCACATAAAAATACATAGAGGAGTAAGAAAGAAAATACTTAAAAGAAAAACTAAAAGAAGACAATCTTCTCTTACCTTTGTCCCTTCAAGACATCAACATTTAATGTCCAAAAGAAAGGGCCTTCTCCAAGATAATTGGCACCCCAAACCTCCACGCTTTCAGCCTCTTTTCTTCAGATTTTTGCCATGGAAAAATCCTGGTATTTTTTATGCCCATGCTCCTAAAAAGGTGGTGCCTCATTTCTCTCTTGGACTAGGTCAAAAACTAGTCAAATGCATTCAAAATAAGGTAGTTAAGAAGGTGTCCAACTCTTGGATGCCCCCTCCTTAATTTTTTGGTGTGTAACATCTCAATCACACACACAAAGCTGGGGAGAAAGGGTGGAGAAAATAAACTTGGCATGGGAAAAATGGCGCACAAGAAGGAGGAAGTGTTTAAAATTCAAGAGACTCTTTCAAAAGGAAACAAATCCAAACCACTTTCCATATTTGATCAATGCAAAATCAAATCAAAACTGCCAGATCAAAGGGGCATGAGGACCATTCATAATGCGAGAAAACTCACATAAAATATCTAGAAATTAATGTGGGGTGTGGGATTATTCATTAGGTGGCACAAGGGAGAAGATGGAATCCTAGTCTAACTAGGATTCTCATATAGACTAGGTCAAATCCAATTAAATCCTTTTCTAATTAGATTTGAGTCAACCTATTTAATAGGCTATTCTAATCCAATTAGAAGCCTAATTAAATTAGATTTAATCAAATTTAAATCTAGTTTAATTTCTAATAGAATTAGAAATTAGGTGCACTCAAGTTCTAGTCTGACAAGAACTTATTCTTCCTTATAATTAGCTTATCCAATAAATCAATCAGACTTAATCCAATTAAGTCCAAACTAATTTTACTTGAATCTAATTTAATTAGATTCAATTTAGTCTGATTGCTCAATCAAATTAAGCTAATTAGCAATTTAATTATTAATTGATCCTTATGCAATACTTGCATTAGGTCAAACATCAATCGCATTGATTATTTGACCTTACAATGATTCTCAATCATCGATTAACCATCTGATCAAATTACAATCTCTTATGTGTGTGACTCCATAGGTTCAAACCAAAGTCGGTAGCATAGAAACTAATTTCTATACTAATTAAAATGATCATCTAATAATGCTATCCGACGTCTGGATAGGTCGAATGTATGCAAAGCAATATTCCTAAAAATAATGGCCTATGGTTATCGTATAATTCATTTCTTTGACCAATAATGCTTAAGGCGACTTTGAGTAAGCTGTCAATACTCATACAAATCATCTCTATTATATTTTAAAATTTTGCAAATCTCGTGACTCCTCACGAGGATCATCTAGGCCTAGGTTTTGTTAAATTGAAACACAGCAAGTCAATCTCTTCCTGAAGTTAATCAAGAGTAGTCAATCACATCTTGACTCACACACCAACTCTATAAGTACTTGATTATATCTAAAAATCTTCTGAACCTATATTAGAAATATAGGCAGTTCGACATCAAAGTATAGTGAGTTGCTTGCAAGTCACTATGGTGATCTCAGATCGAAGGGATACTTAAAACCATTGGCCTTAGCTAGCTACTTTTGATAATAGAGTACTACATTGATCACGTTCAGTGCAAATGTACTCCTATATCTCATCTGGATTCCATATCAGTGTCTCCATACCACTTGGTTATGAGGATAACCAATGCATATGGCATACAACGACCTACACTCGATAAGTTATCATCCTTGTTAATAACTTATCATTTGATCATGAATAGTTTAAGAACCATCCAATAAATCCTCCTTTATCGATTGATTATGGTTCTAAGGACTTCATCATAATTGAGGAGTTTATTTAAGGAAGATAGAACTTCTATGATGAATCAGCCAAATAATTATTATTATTTGATAATTTATATACTAATTTCAATCATCTACTATTTAGATGATTGCCTTTAGGACACATTTCTCAATAATTCCTACCTCTTTGGGAGTCATTTCTATAGTAACAGATAAGGCGAGGTTAGAAGAAAAATAAAAAGAACAAAAGAAGATGTAAGTGGGTATCCTTAGGATTGAGCGGACTTAAACCGAGGTTGTACAAAGTCTGGATATCAACAAGTTCGGACAAAAAAGAAACTTTATAGACTTTTATTTTATTGACAGAATCAAGGTCTTCCCTCTCTAATCCTAGAGCTCAGCAGAGTGAGTCTCTCAATTGTCCCCAGGGAGGAAGTCTTAATTCTACAGAAGGACAGAAAACAAAAAAAAAAAAAAAAATTTCCAATTATGGATAGAGGAAGGAGCATTCTTAAGCAATCCCTTCTTACCGAACTGGTGGGATAATACCATCAGTCCTTAGCAAAAGGATGTCATTTAAAGGTGAAGTAATTTTGAAATAAAAAAATGATGAGATAGACTTCGGCTGACAGATAGAGAGCGAGGAACCCTATGATGAATATGAAGAAGTTTGGGATGATAGAAGCCAAGGATATATCTAAGAAGCAAAAAAGTGCAACTACAAAAAAAGGAAGGAGAAATCTCAATCCAACATGGAAAGCTTTCAAATACAAATAAAAGCAACTAGGGGAGGGGCACAAGCTCAATCGCTCGATCTAAGAAGCTCCAGTTTGTATTCAGAAGGAATCCCATACTAGATTCTAATCAGAGAAAGATATTCGGAAGACAAAGAGCAAGGAATAGTTCCAAGTATAGAGGTTGGACGAGGCGCATCTCTAAGTTTGATCTTTTTTTTAAGGTCAGGGTTTCGGGAGTTTGGGCCAGATGGGCTCCTTGAATCGGTGGACCAAGAAATATTAGAAGATATTCTGGATAAGATGAAGTCAGAAAATCCTCTAAAATTGAATAGAAATTGATGAACATATTAAATGAATAGGAAATGAAACTACAGACCCCCTCCTAAGAAGTTCCTATATACCAGAAAATGAAAGAACGAATAGAGAAGTGCAGGAAGAGGGTTAGGATACTAACCTAAGGTGACCAGAAGAGCCAGAGATGTGGCTGAGGAATCGAAAGATGAACGAAGGAGGGTGCTACAGGGAGGATGGAGCAAAACACTTGGGCTCGAAGAAGATGGAGAGTGAAGGAGGAAGAAAAATCAGGCAAAAGTAGGAAGTCGGGGAGAAGATGATGCTTAAATAGTTAGAGAGGTCCTGAGGTAGTTATCATTACAAATCCCTTCCACCCAAACCTTGTCCGCCACATGTCCCACTCATCATTACCATGGTAGATGTTTGATAGTGTTAGATATATATGCCCTAGAAATCAAAATTGGCTAACATTTATAATACACATCTAAGGGCAAAATTATAATTTTGACTATAAATAATAAAATAAATTATTTTCTATGTGTATTTGAAAGTGTCTGTTATACATCCCTTGAGTTAATGGTAATGATAGTTTATATTTTCAGAAATTAAAAATTTAAGACATGAATTTTTATTATTAACTCATAAAATGGTCTCGATCGTAGGATCATTCCTAGAATGGTGATTGATCCGAAAGGTAAAGAGAAAATTTTGATTTTTCGGATCAGATTTGTTAAGATTTGAGTGGATCAAGAGAGATATTTTAAAAAAAAAATTTTGAATCTAGATTAGATCTGAGGCATTTTAGATCTAATTTTATAGATCTAATAAATAAGAATAAAAATAAATTAAATTTAATTTAATTTATATCTTGATGTTGGGTAATCAGATTATCCTTTGATGATCCTGCTGATTGCCTGAGGTTCTGGATCTAGCCATGCAAGTGCCTGGCCTCTACTGGTATCCACTTGAACTGGATCTGGAGATCTTTTTCTTATTTATCACCTTTTCAAATATCAGATCTAAATCTGATTTGGAGGATCTTCAAAACTTTTTTTGAAGATCTGGAATCGTCTCTTGCAGCAGTGCTGCCTTCTTCCTTTCTCGTCACCTTTCTCTTGCCTGGATCGCACCAAACTAAAGCCTAAATCTCCTTAGGCATGGAGAGGAGAGAGAGGACTAGAAGATGGCATGGAGGAGGGAGAGGGATAGCCTTACGGTGTGGGCTAAGGAGAACTTCTTTAAAGCTTGGCATAGACAAGGTTTACATAGACCCTGCTGCGCCATGCAGTGCCACATCATCTCGGCCAATCACGTTGCTTCATGTAATCAAATCTAAATCGATTGGTGGGTTGATATCACCTAATCTAATCAGATGAGAGTCCCCTCAAATCATGCTTAGGTGGTGCCAAGACTGGTCAAAGCTGAGTCTTAGGTGCCTACCTAAGTTGATTCCAAGAAGCAACCTGGAGTCCCATCTGTATGGGACTCTAGGCATCCCTATCCATGGGCGCACGCCTCCATAGGCATGCACCCTCTCCTTTCTAATTTTTAGTAAGGGGACAAGCCTCTATCTACTCTCTTATGGGTGCATGACATATGGGCAGATGTCTAAGTATCAAAGATCAATGTTTGACCAAAGTCAAAAGATAAGAATTAGCAGGTGACGGAAAATAGCAGGTGTTGTCTCAAATTTATCTCATAAATTAAGACAATCTTTTTCTGATCTAGACAATCTTCAGTTAGACCAAGTAAAGGTACCAGAGTGAGCACAAATACATTTGGCTCAGTCGAGATAACTTTTAATGATAGTAGAAGGAGAATGTTAGGCTCAATCGTGTGCTAGCACGACTTTCTTGAACCTAATTGAAACTTATTCAAATCAATTAAACTAGATTAGTCTAATTGATGATATCCAGATCCAAATTCTTATTTGTGTGATTCAGTTAGATTCAGTTCTGTATGGTAATAGGATATATCATGATCTCTATCATTAACATCATCAAAAAACCTTTCGATGGATTAGAACTTATTCTGATTCATACAACTAGAATGATCGATCATCCAAATCATTCTAATTGCTCCCAAAATCCATCAGTGACACCTAGCAGTATATGGTGGCAATCCATCAGAACTAAAAATAAATCTCTCGGTGCAGCTACCTATGTGATTAAGTTCTTTTATCCTGAGCCCCAATCAGATTAGGGTTAAGGTGAACTCGTCAAACCCTAATTTCCATCATATGATTTAATCATTTGATTCAAGTCCGATGTGAAAACCTTAATAAAAATTCTTTCTATTATTTCACTCTACCATGGTCATGGCCTTAAGGATTTGATTCTTATGATCATCATAGGGCTGCTCCTCATCCACCGATGTACATAGATTCTCTCTTGGTGCAATCTAATTCCTACAATGAACATGCTATAGCCAACATACACCTCAGGATTCTGAATGGCTAGAAGATCGAGTTATGGTATAGTCAAACTATAACACCCTCAAGGTGAACTATCGATGCACCTCAGATCAAAGAACTAGATACACCACTGCAACTTCGAGCCAATCATCGATGAGAAGGTAAACTTTCTTATGACTACTCGAGGTGGTCACGCTCAGTGCCCTCGTTCTCTAACGAGTATCTGTACTCTCGCTCTGGTGTCTCCACACCGTAGACTCAAGACTCATCTACTAAAGAGAAGTGATTGTACACCAACCTTTCGGATCAATCACCATCCTCGTGATGATCCTATGGTCGGAGCATTTTATGAGTTAATAATGATTATTTCATGTCTTAAATTTTCAACTCTTAAAAATATGAATTATCATTATCATTAACTCAAGAAATGTATCACAGATAGTAAATATATATTTGTGATAGAAAATAATTTATTTTATTATTTATAATTAAAATTATAATTTTGCCCTAGAAGTGTATTACAAGTGTCAGCCAATTCTAGCTTCTAGGGTATACATATCTAACAAACTTCCACTTAATCTAAAGCCAATTGGCTATAAATCTAAGTCCTATCTTCTCAAGATGGGCTGCGATCTTCTACTGGCCCCATGACTTTGTAAGTGGGTCTACCACATTGTCTACAGAGTCGACTCTCTTGACCTCGATGTAATCCTTCTTGAGATAATCGCAGATGAGGTGGTATCGCCACTCGATGTGCTTGAATTTTTGATGAGACCTCGGCTCCTTAGCAAGGGCTTTGACGCCATTGTTATCGTAGTATAGAGGAATGGCATCTGATGGCATCACTCTAATTTCTACGGCAAACTTCTTGTATCAGAATGCCTCCTTCATAGCTTCTGATGTAGCAATATATTTTGCTTCCATGGTGAAATCTGCTATCACAGTCTGCTTAGAACTTTTTCAACTGACAGCTCCACCATTACACACAAACAGACTTTCAGATGTTGACTTTCGATCATCTACATCGGACATAAAATCTGAGTCTGTATATCCCTGGATTTGGAGTTCTCCATTACCAAAGACCAACAACATATCCTTAGTTCTTCTCAAGTACTTAAGGATACATTTCACAGAAGTTCAGTGTTCTTCACCTAGATTCGACTGATATCTGCTCGTGATACTCACAGCATGGGCTATATCAAGTCGTGTACATAACATGGCATACATAAGACTCCCTATTGCTGAAGCATAAGGGATCTTGCTCATGCATTCTATTTCCTCAGGTATGCTAGGACACATCTTCTTGGAAAGATGAATGCCATGTCTGAAGGATACCAAACCCCTCTTAGAGTTTTCCATGCTAAACCTCTTTAGCACTTCCTCTATGTACATCTTCTATGAAAGTCCTAGCATCATATTCGGTCTATCTCTTTAGATCTTAATTCCTAGAATAAAGGATGCTTCTTCTAGGTCTTTCATGGAGAATTCTTTAGATAACCACATTTTAACTATGGTTAATATGGAAATATCATTCCCAATAAGGAGGATATCATCCACGTACAATACGAGAAAGACAACAGCGCTCCCACTGACCTTTTTGAAGATACATGGTTCCTCCTCATTCTTGATGAAATCAAATAATTTGATAACATCATTGAAATTAGTATTCCAGCTCCGAGATGCTTGCTTAAGTCCATATATGGACCTTTGTAGCTTGCATACCTTGTGATCAGTATCACTGAATGTGAAACCTAGCGGCTGTTCCATATAGATATCTTTCTCAAGATATCCATTTAAGAATGCTGTTTTCACATTCATTTATCATATTTTATAATCGAAATAGGCTGCAATAGCAAACAATGTATGGATATATTTTAGCATAGCTACTGGCGAAAAAATATCCTGATAGTCAATGCCTTTGCACTGACAATAACCTTTTGCCACTAATCTTAGCTTTGAATATCTCCACATTCTGATCTGCACTAATCTTTCTTTTGTAGATCCATTTACATCCAATAGATACCATACCTTCTAATGGATCTACCAAGGTCCAGACTTGATTTGAGTGCATTGAGTCAATTTCCAGCTTCATTATCTCTAACCATTTCTCGAGGTCGATATCCAATATCGTCTCGTTATAGGTTTTGGGATCATCACCATAAACCCCATTACCTACGAGAAATATTTTCTCTATTTCCTCTGAAATAGTACCTAAGTACCTCTCAGAAAGATGAAAAATTCTTTTCGATCTACGAGGTGGAGGAGGTGGTGATTGTATTACTCAACCTGATTTGATTCCATTTGGTCCTTAGCTCGTTGCTCTTATGAGACTTTTTCATCGAGCTTGATCTGCTTTTCAATACCGTTATCTTGAATAAACTATTTTTCAAGAAAGATGGTATGTCGACTCATAATCATATTATGATCTTCTGGAATGTAGAAATAATATCTTAATGACTCTTTAAGATATTCTATAAATCAAGCTCTAAAGGACCTAAAGTCTAACTTGTCCACTTGTTATCTTTTCACATGAGCTGGACAACCCTAAATTCTAAGATGACTCAGACTTGATTTTTTATCATACCATATCTCATACGGTGTGGTAGGAATGATTTTAGAAGGAACCCTATTCAATAAGTATATTACAGTTAACAAATAGTATCCCCAAAGAAAATTAGGAAGGTCTGTAAAGCTCATCATGGATTGGACCATATCTAATAGGATCCGATTCTTCCATGCTGAAACTATGTTGAGTTGAGGTATTCTAGGTGGAGTCCCTTGAGAGACTATCCATTTTTTTTGAGATAGTCTAGAAAATTTCGACTAAGGTATTCACCTCCTCGATCTAATCGAAGAACCTTAATAGGTTTTTTGGTTTGCTTTTCTACTTCATGTCTGAATTTCTTGAACTTTTCAAAAGCTTCAGACTTATGTCTCATAAAATACACATATCCATACCTAGATAAATCATCGATAAAGATTATGAAGTAGACAAAGTTGCCTCTAGTCGGCACATTAAATGGACCGCACACATCAGTATGTACTAGGGTAAGAAGATCCGTGGCCCTTTCCCCATGTCCTACAAAAGAAAGTTTAGTCATTTTGCCATGAAGATAAGATTCACAAATTGGATATGACTTGAAAGTTAATGAATTCAATAGCCCAATTTTCTTCAAATTTTTAACCCTATCTTCTGCTATATGACCTAGTCTTAGGTGCCATAGATACCTATCATTTGGACTATCCCTAGATCATTTCATGGCATTCATATTTTGCTCGATATTAAAAATAGATACATCAATATGTAACTAATAAAGACCATTAATAACGAAACCACTTATAATTTTATTTCTTTTATAAAGAATGTTATAATGGTCCTTAAGAAAACTAATTACATAGCCTTCTAGTGCTAGGCATGAAATAGAAATCAAATTTCTGCTTGTAGCAGGCACATAATAACAGTCTTTTAATACTAAGTCTAAACCAGATAGTAGTCGAAGAGGGTATGTTACCACAGTTATGGCAGCAACTCTTGCCCCATTTCTGACGTGCAGGATCATCTCACCATCCCTCAGCCTCCTGCTATCCTCAAGATCTTGCATAGAAGTGCACAAATGAGTATTAGAACTAGAGTCAAACACCCAACTAGATGCACAAGAAATCGTAAGGTTAGACTCAGTAACGAACATACCTCCAAAAGGATCTATCTTCTTCTTATTCTTTAGGATGGCCAAGTAAGTAGGGCGGTTCCGCTTTCAGTGGCCATCATTGTTGCAATGGAAACACTTTCCTTTGTCAGCGGCCTTCTTCTTCAGCTCTGTCTTTTTCTTCTTTCTTTTTTCCACCTTCTGCTTTTTCATAGACTTCTTTTTCTTTTCAAAAGACTTTCTCTTAGAAGAAGTTTGTTCCATAGCAAGCATTGAGCCTTTAGAATTTTTTATGAAAAGCTCAGCAGTAACCAGCATGTTCATAAGTTCGATCAGGAAATTTTGAAGTTTATGCATATGGTAGTTCATGATGAACTGCCCATATGCATCAGTCAAGGATTGCAGAATTATATCATTTTACAGATTCAGATCCAACTTCACTTCGAGCTTCTCAAGCTCTTCCAAGTCCTTGATCATTATCAGACAATGATCTTGGACTGAATGCCCATCATGCATTTTAGCCTTGAAAAGTCGTTTAGTGACTTGATACTTGACTGTGCGATTTTGTTCACCAAACATCTCTTATAGGTGAGCCAATATTTGGCATACGGTCCTGATATCTTCATGTTGGCACAGAAGCTCATCAGACATCGAGCCCAACATGTAGTATCTTACCTTGTTATCTTCGTCCGTCCACTTTTCAAGAGATGCTCTCTATTCAACGGATGGACGAGCTGGTAAGGTGGGAGGGTCCTGATCCAATACATGAATTAACTTCTCGAAATCCAAAATAATTTTGAAGTTTTAGAGCCAATCCTTGTAATTGGGTCCGGTTAGTCTATGGGTGTCCAGGATACGTGCTAGTGGATTAGACGTAGATATTTTTCTATAGAGAGTCAAAATTTTTAGTTAGATATTATAATTAAGACTTGACCAATTTATTTAGGAGTTTTATTTTTAAATAAATTAGCTTTCACTATTTTTTCAGATCCCTACACTCCCTCTATAGAGATGCGAAAATCTCTATGATTAATGATTTTTAGTGGATGGTGCGGTTCCATCAACTGACTCATCACCTCACCTAACAGTTATTGATGATGGGTTAGCCAATGAGTGAACAACTCTTGTTCATTGATTTTCTAATCATGGTGCATCCAAACTTGGTCTCTAATTTATAAATCTCACCGTGCCCAAAATATTGATCCACTCCTTAGTTAAGTCAGATCCACTATTTGCATAGATTGGATTTCTAATTGAGTCTCTCACCGTATCTAAAATATTAAGCCCAATCCATCCTCCAACCTGTAGCATTCAATGTTTAATAGATATGGTTGCATCTTTTTGGTGCAACTGAACCACTGTAATCAGCCAAGAATAATCAACCCCGAGAAGGGCCCACACATCTACAATGGTGGAAGACCTTAGACTTAATCTTTTCTCAGGAAGATTTGATTTAGGTCTCATTAAACTAGATTTGACATAGTCATAACCATTATGACTAACCTAGTGGCATGGGTTAGCTTGGATTATTGACCACCTCAGATTAGGACTAAGCCAACAAATATAGCTAGGTAAGTGAGACCGATGGAAGGGATATGCCATTAATTCGATAAGAATGCATTCAAGTCGAGTAGCTCCTAATTAAAAATCAGTCGATCGTATTTGCCAAACTTACCTTAGATAATAAATTATTGACGCAGAATCAATCGGATTAGCCTACAATCCACGGACTCTAACCACTGAGCCTAATTAGGTCTTAGCTTGATCGATCACTCACGTGACTCAATCTTAACCCAGACTTAATCCTATTAGTCTGATCAATTTAAGCACTGTTGATCCCATCTAACTAACTGTTGATTTGATTTGATCAACCACTTAGACCTAATTGAGCTACCCAAGTCCGAATCCAATTTTATAAATATGTATTAGATATAAAATTCTCAATTTTAGATCTAACAAATATTTTATAATCTTAATTCTTAATTAAGTTCAGGGTTCATAAATAAAACATGTAAATAAAATCCTAGAATTTTAGGATCTAGGATTTTGTAGAAAGTAAGTTCTTGATTTCTGATTAAGGACGAACGTGCAGCACCCCTACACATCATAAGAACATCTCATCAAATGAAAGGAGAGTGCATTTAAATCCTACTTTATTCTTATGATCGGACTGCCAAGGGAAATACCTTAATCAGAAATATAAATCTACAAAACTAGTTAGATCTACATCATATGTCTCATATATAAAAATTGATCTAATTTTATACATGTTTTGCATACATCTCATGTATCATATCATGCATGTTTTCAAATCTAAATTATCTCATAATTCATCTAAAAAATTAAATTTAAATTGATCACATCAAAATAAATTCTAATCTAGACAATTATGTAGAACTATTCTACAACTAGTCTAAACATGCATCATCATATCTCATATGAATTCAAAAATTAAATAATTTTTTTACTATTTTTTAAATCTTATTATAAATTTATAATATAAAAAATATAAAAATAAATAGATCTTAAATAATAATTTAATCAAATTAAATTATGAACATGCAAGACTATGTATAGAATAGTTCTATTTTACAATTAGTCATGCATCTTGTAAAACTTAGATCTAAATTATTTAATTTTAATTTTTTTGATTTTAGATCTAATCATATCTCATGTGAATCTGAAATCATCTAATTATTAGATTAAAATAAAATAAAATTAGATCTAAATAATTTTATTAGAACTTGGCTCTGATACCAGTTGAAGGAGAAATCCTAATTTCTCGGATCAGGTTCGTTTAGATCTGATTGGATCAAGAAAGATATTTCAAAAATTTCTCTTTTAAATTTAGATTAGATCTGAGACATTTTAGATTTAATTTTATAGATCTAATAAATATAAATAAAAATAATAATAAATTTGTTAATTTACCTGATTTGGGTAATCAGATTACCCTTTGATGATCCTACAATTGCTTGAGGTTCTGGATCTAGCCATGCAAGCGCCTGGCCTCTACCAGTATCCACTCGGACTGGATCTGAAGATCTTCTTCTTTTATCATCTCCAAAAATCAGATCTGATCTGATTTGGAGGATCTTCAAAACTCCTTTTGAAG
>QRFJ01003872.1:40588-110588 GCA_006176705.1 Cocos nucifera
TACCACACCGTATGAGATATGGCACGGTAAGAAACCAAGTCTGAGTCATCTCAGAATTTGGGGTTGTCCGGCTCATGTCAAAAGACAACAAGCGGACAAGTTAGAGTTCCTCCTTTAGAGCTCGATTCATAGGATATCCTAAAGAGTCATTAGGATACTATTTCTACATTCCAGAAGACCACAATGTGATTGTGAGTCGACATGCCATCTTTCTTGAAAAATAGTTTATTCAAGATAGCGGCATTGGAAAGCAGATTAAGCTTGATGAGAAAGTCTCACAAGCAGAACAGAGCTAAGGACCCAAGTGGAACCAAATCAGGTTGAGCCAATAAGAACACTACCTCCTCCACCTCGTAGATCGGAAAAGAGTTTCCCGTCCCCCTGAAAGATACTTAGGTATTATTTCAGAGGATGTAGAGGAAAATGTTCCTCGTAGGTAATGGTGCTCATGGTGATGATCCCAAAACCTACAACGAGGCGATATCAGATATCGACTCCGAGAAATGGCTTGAGGCAATGAAGTCAGAAATTGACTCGATGCACTCAAACCAAGTCTGGACCTTGGTAGATCCACCAGAAGGTATAGTACCTATTGGGTGTAAATGGATCTTCAAGAGAAAGATTGGTGCAGATGGGAAATGTGGAGACATTCAAGGCTAGACTGGTGGCAAAAGGTTATAGTCAACGTGAAGGCATTGACTATCAGGATACCTTTTCCCCGGTAGCTATGCTAAAATCCATCCGCACATTGCTTGCTGTTGCAGCCTATTTCGATTATGAAATATGGCAAATGGACGTGAAAACGGCATTCCTAAATGGATATCTTGAGGAAGATATATCTATATGGAACAGCCGCTAGGTTTCACATCCAGTGATACTGATCACAAGGTTTGCAAGCTGCAAAGGTCCATATATATGGACTTAAGCAAGCATCTCGGAGCTGGAACACTCGTTTTCAATGATGTGATCAAAAAGTTTGGTTTCATCATCAAAAATGAAGAGGAACCATGTGTTTTCAAAAAGGGTCAGTGGGAGCGCTGTTGTCTTCCTCGTATTGTACGTGGATGACATCCTCCTTATTGGGAATGATATTCCCATGTTGACATCAGTCAAGATGTGGTTGTCTAAGGAATTCTCCATGAAAGACCTAGGTGAAGCATCCTTTATTCTAGGAATTAAGGTCTATAGGGATAGACCGAATAGGATGCTAGGACTTTCACAGAAAGATGTACATAGAGGAAGTACTAAAGAGGTTTAGTATGGAAAACTCTAAGAGGGGATTAATACCCTTCAGACATGGTATTCATCTTTCCAAGAAGATGTGCCCCAGCACACCTGAGGAAATAGAACGCATGAGCAAGATCCCTTATGCTTCTGCAATAGGGAGCCTCATGTATGCCATGCTATGTACACGACCTGATATAGCCCATGCTGTGAGTGTCACAAGCAGATATCAGTCAAATCCAGGTGAAGAACACTGGACTTCTGTGAAATGTATCCTTAAGTACTTGAGAAGAACTAAGGATATGATGTTGGTCTTTGGTAATGGAGAACTCCAAGTCCAGGGATACACAGACTCGGATTTCATGTCCGATATAGATGATCGAAAGTCGACATCTGAGAGTCTGTTTGTGTGCAATGGTGGTGCTGTCAGCTGGAAGAGTTCCAAGCAAACCGTGATAGCAGATTCCACCATGGAAGCAGAATATATCGCTGCATCAGAGACTGCAAAGGAAGCATTCTGGTACAAGAAGTTTGCTGTAGAAATTGGAGTAATGCCATCAGATGCCATTCCTCTTTACTGCGACAACAATGGCGCCATAGCCCTTGCTAAGGAGCCGAGGTCTCATCAAAAATTCAAGCACATTGAGCGGCGATCCCACCTCATCCGCGATTACCTCGAGAAGGGTTACGTCGAGGTCAAGAGAGTCAACTCCATGCAGATAATGTGGCAGACCCACTTACAAAGCCGTTGGGCCAGCAGAAGATCGAAGCCCACCTTGAGAAGATGGGACTTAGACTTGTAGCCAATTGGCTTTAGGACAAGTGGGAGATTGTTAGATATATGTGCCCTAGAAGCCAGAATTGGCTGACACTTGTAATACACTTCTAGGGGCAAAATTATAATTTTGACTATAATTAATAAAATGGGTTATTTTCTATCACACATGTGTATTTAGTGTCTGTGATACATCCTTTGAGTTAATGGTAATGATAATTCATATTTTCAAGAGTTGAAAATTTAAGACATGAATAATCATTATTAACTCATAAAATGCTCCCGACCATAGGATCATCACGAGGATGGTGATTGATCCGGAAAGGTTGGTGTACGATCGCTTCTCTTTAGTAGATGAGTCTTGAGTCTACGGTGTGGAGACACCGGAGCGAGAGTATAGGTACTCGTTAGAGAACGAGGGCACTGAGCGTGACCACCTCGAGTAGTCATTAGGAAGTCTACCTTCTCGTCAATGACTGACTCGATGCTGCAGTAGTGTGTCTGGTTCTTTGACCTGACCTGAGATGCATCGGCAGTTCACCTTGAGGGTGTTATAGTTTGACTACACCATTACTCGGTCTCCTAGCCATATGGAACCCTGAGGTGTATGTTGGCTATAGCATGTTCATTGTAGGAACTGGATTGCATCAAGATGGGATCTATCTACCTCGGTGGTAGAGGAGTAGCCCTATGATGATCATGAGAATCAAGTCCAGAAAGCCCATGGCCATGGTAGAGTGAAATAATAGAAAGAGTTTCTATTTAGATTTTCACATTGGACTTGAAATCGAATGATTACATCATATGACGAAGACTAGGGTTTGACGAGTTTATCTTAACCCTAATCTGATCGGAGCACAAGATAGAAGAACTTAATCACACAAGTAGCTACACCAAGAGGTTCGCATTCAGCTCTGATGGATTTCCACCATATACTGCTAGGTGTCACTAATGAATTTTGGGAGCAATTAGAATGATTTAGATGATCGATCATTCTAGCTGTTCGAATCAGAAGAGTTCTGATCCATTGAAAGGAGTTTCGATGATGTCTATGATAGAGATCATGACATATCCCATTACCATACAGAACTGAACCTAACTGGGTCACACAAACAAGGGTTTGAGATCTGGTGATCATCAATTGAACTGATCTCTAGTTCAATTGATCTGAATGAGATTCAATTAGGTTCAAGGAAAATCGTGCTAGCACTCGATTGAACCTAAACGTTCTTCTTTTAACTATCATAAATAAGTTGTCTCTGACTGAGCCAAAGGATGTTTGTGCTCAACTCAGGAAGGCCTTTACTATGGATCTGACTGGAGGCTTGTCCAGATCAAAAAAAGGATTGTCTTAATTTATGAGATAAATATGACACAATATCTGCCATTTTTCGTCACCTGCTAAATCTTGTCTTTGGACTTTGGTCAAATATTGACCTTTGACACTTAGACATCTGCCCATGTATCATGCATCTATAAGAGAGAACATGGGGCTTTGTTCTCTTGCTAAAAAGGAGAAAGGGAGGGGGTGCATGCTTAAGGAGGCATACGCCCCATGAGGATCACGCCTGGAGTCCCATACAAATGGGACTCCAGGTTGCTTCATGATTTCAACTTAGGTGGCGCCAAGGAGTCCTGTTTGACTAGTCTTGGTGCCACCTAAGGAGGTTTATGAGGGACTCTAATCTGATTGGATCAGATAATGTCATCCCATCAATCAGATTTAGATCTGATTACATAAAGAGCTATGATTAGTTGGGATGATGTGGCACTGTATGGCACAGCAGGATCTATATAAATCCTGTCTGTGCCTAAAATAGAGAGCTTCTATCCTTTGCCCATGCCACAAAGCTTCTCTCCCTCCATCTCCATGCCACCTTCAAGTCTTCTCTCTCCTATCCACATCCAAGAGTTCTTGGGCTCGAGTTTGGTGCGATTCAAGCAAGAGAAAAGTGACAGGAAAGGAAGAAGGCAGCACTGCTGCAAGAGACAATGACTGATCTTCAAAAGTCATTTTGAAGACCTTCAAGATCAGATCCAGATCTGATTTTTGGAGCATAGATTGAGAAGAAAAAAATCTCCAGATCCAACCCGAGTGGATATCGGTAGAGGTTAGGCACTTGCGTGGCTATATCCAGAATCTCAGGCAAACATCGAGATCATTACAGGATAATTGGATTACCCAAAATATAGGTACAACTAAATTAGATTTAATTTATTTTTATTTTATTTTATCAGATCAATAAGATCAGATCTGAAGAGTCTCAGATTTGATTAGGATCTTAGAGAAAATTTTTTGAAATATCTCTCTTGATCAAATGAGATTTGAACAAATCTGATTCAAAAAAATATGATTTTTTCCTTCAGATAAAGCATTAAAGGTGCTGTACATGAAGCTTCGTGCTGGGAGGAATTTTAAAATAGAAGTCATTTTGAGTCATTCAATGTTGAAGAAACTTCGATACCAATCCAGAAAAGCCAAAACTTTTCATCTTCTGAGAGCGAAAAGCCAGAAAAGGACTTTGGCAATCTCAGTTTTGTACTTTCTTCATCCGAACTTTGAACTCGGGAGTAAGGGGATACGTGTTGGGGATAAAATAGCTTCCATCGAAATCCGATGGATTGTCCGACCTTGATATGGTGATATTTGGAGTAGTGGTGTTTAGGTCCGAGCTTCAGCTAAACTGCTTCCTTATTCCACTCAAATTCTGGAAAGATGACCTTCAGCCCATGTGTGCCAAATGAACCTCTCAATGACAGTCAATAACTCTCTTCTAATGATTGCAGAACCTATTAAAAGTATATTAAACTTCGACCAAATGAACTTGAATAGTGAAAAGGGTTGCTATTCGACTGATTTTAATAGACAGCAGAACTCCATTAAGTAACGAATCCCAGCATAGCCTGACTTTATCTAGTGGCTGACCTTGAAGGAGGCCAAATTTTTTTACCATAGATGGCAGACCTCATCAATCTCACAAACCAAGGATATCGACCAGATGAACTTGAGTCGGTAAAAAGACTTCGCTAGCAACATAAGTCCGAATGCCTGAATGGCCTATCAACATTTTGTTATGATTGTCACCATTATTCTATTATGAGCTCCGCTTATGAAAGAAACCTTCATATATGTCTCTCTCTAAATTCTGTTCTCTATTTTAATTTCTCCCGAGTATTCCATTTTTGTTGGCTAGAGAACTAATTTGACCATCGGAGGATCCTATCGGAGCAACTCCAGTCAGGACTTCAGATTTCATTAACGATCTTATCTCCTCCAGCTCTAGTGAACTCAGGTGTCTAGTCATTTTCTGCATCAACAAAATTTAGTTATAATAAATTTTAATATTTTTCTTGTAATCCAAATTTTTTAAATATATTTTTAACGGAAATATATAACCGCGCCAGATACGGGTCGAACCCGTGACTTTTGCTTAGGAAACAGATGCTCTCCATCCACTGAGCTGCAACCTTTAATAAATTTCAATCATAACCGGCAATTTTTCCCGCTTGCCTCCTTCAAACCCCCGAAGCCAGGGCATCCATTTTCCCAAAACAAAACGGAACTCATCGTTCTCTGAAAGTGAGAGAAATGGAGGCTGCCATCACCGCTTTCTGCCAATCTCTCGCTTCCTTCTGCCACCACGTCCAGTCCTCCTCGCAAGCTCTCTCCGATTCCATCCAAAGGCGCCCCATCCCCCTCGGTAAACACGAATTCAAAACGCCTCTCTCTCTCTCTAATCTCCATCCCCATCCCCATCCCTAATCGACTCGGACCTCCTCGTCCTACTCCCTGGACAGATTCGGCGTCCTACGCCTTCTTACAAAGCCTCGATCGCCGCATCTCCTCCACCAGCACCGATCTCAACCTGCTCGAGTCCATGGCCTTCGGCACCGTCTCCTTCGAGGAGCTCCTCGGCCACTGCAACGAGGTCTACAAGACCAACCAAAAGTACATCTCCGATCTCCAAGACCTCATGCATCCCTTCGGCTATGTTCCCGGTATTCATCTTAACTATTTCCTTCTCCTCATCAAATTTCTCGCTGTTTCTGCGGCGTTTTGATTTTTTTTAAAAAAATAAATATAGAAATGGAGTCGGATGGCGAAGGTGGGGATGCGGACTCGGGCATAGATTCAAAGTTTATGAGCCCAGTTAATAATGGTGTGGTTAGGTTTCCTGTTACTTGTGGCTCGGTTTCTGTAGCACGATCAAACAGGAAGAGGCTCGAGGAAGATTCTTTGTATCCTTCTCTCTTTTTATCTAATCTATTAACTAATCTACATTTATTATTGCTTATTAGTTTCTAGACCGAGTCCAGAGTTTAATTCTAATGTTGTTTGCAGACAGAAGTCTGTCTTGCTTCCTGCGTTAAGCATGTTTGAGTTTATGTAGCTGATATAACTTTTATTGATATGGAATTTTAGAAAAATGTTTCACTGCACCACTTCATTCCAGGGTCCACTCCCACTGCACAGTGATTGGCAGGATGGTACAAGGGGCCGGCTTGTCACTGACGTGACCCCATGTACTGCACCATTCACTGAGTGCCACGACACAATCTGGAGCGCTGAACATGGAATAGTGTGGTGTTGGGAAGCAGCGCTTGGGATTTTATGTAGTCTTATGGCTGTGAGGAATTGGCAAGCTGGTGTTGATCACTGATGCTGAAGTTGAGGCTTTGTTTGGATACATGAAATCTGTGGAAGTATCATCTTAGCATTGGGGAAATACATGCATTTTATTTACTCAAAAAATCTTTGGTTCTCTACTTTGGTTGCTGCAACAATAAAAATCTTTATTTTGTTCTTTCTCTTGCAGTGCTTTGCACCTTTTCATCAAATCATCTCTTGACAGTTGGGATTACCATTTTTTATTCAGATCAACAGCAATTCAGTTAAAAGTTGTAAGAATTTAATATTTTCTCCATTTTCCAACCTAATGCATTACATGTCTTTTAGGATGATATGAGACAATAATATGTATCGTGAAATTATAGATGTGTTTCCTTGCTGGTCAAAGCTCCTTGGACTTTGAGACCACCTACTTGATCTTTGGTCGAATATTGCCTCAAGATTTGCCATAGTGGGATGGTATTGGTATCGCACGAGGTGTACCATACCGGCCATATGATATTTAAGTATATCATGCTGGTTGTTGGGAATAGTGTCCCAAAGCCAATCGCCAGCCTGTTGATGATTGGGCTAATTTATGTAATTGTATATGAATTATTAATTGAATATAAATTATTCTATTTTTTTCATCACAAATCTTTCATTTTCTAATGAACTCCTATCTGTTGTGATGAAGTACTTATGACTATTTAGAATTGACAAAGGAGGATTTGTCATTTATTCCTTAAATAAGTTCGTGACCAAATGATATGTTGTTACTAAGGATGACAATATTTATCGAGTATAGGTCGTTGTGTACCATATAGGTTGGTTGTCCTCTTAACCAAGGAGTCTAGAGATACTGGTATGGCATGCAGGTGAGATGTAGGGATACATCTACACTGAATGTGACCAACTCCGGAGCTTTTTTACTATCAAGAATTGCTCTGATGGAATATGGGCATAATTGTCCCTTCGATCTGAGATCACTACGGTGACTTCTAAGCAACTCATTGTATTTTGGTGCCAGACTATCTGAATTTTTAATTCAGTGATGGAAGATTTCTGGGTACAGTCAAGTACTTGAGGAGTTGGTGCGTGAATCAAGATGGGATTAATCCCTCCTGGACTCAGGAGCTGTGTTCAATAGTATTTCAATTTAGTAAAGCCTTGGTCAGGATAGTCCTTGTGAGGGGTCACAGGACTAATTGCTTTGAGACATGATTTGGATGTATCTTCCAGGGTTGACAGTTAAACCCTGAATCATCCTATGGACATAGGTCAAAGGGATGAATTATGCGGTGACCATATTCACGTAGGTTCTGAATGTTGCGATTGCACCATTTGGCCTATCCAGACGTCGGGTACCATAGCTAGATGGTCACTTCAATTAGTACAGAAAATTGGTTCTTGTGCTATCGACTTAGGTTCGAACCTATGTGGTCACACATACTAGAGGTTCCTACCCGATCTAATGGCTGATCAAGAGAAGATTGATTAGTGATTTGATCACTAATTAACTCAATTTGATTGAGTGATTATTTTTGGATCAAGACCAATTGAACTTGATTCATTTGGATTTGACCTGATTAGGTTATAAGATGATCTAATCGTCAAGAAGATTTAATTTTTGATTTGATCAGAGGTTTGGCTTGATTAATTCCTGATTTGATTAGGATTTAACTAAGCCTAATTAAGCATAATAAGTTGGATTTAATCTGGTCTGATTGGGCCTAGCTAAATTAGTTTAGATTGGATCTTAATTGGATAAAGTTTGAAATACTATTTTGACTAGTCTTATGCGCCACATCACCCTGATCTTGCGCCACCCTTTTCTCCACGAGAATTTAGAATTCTCGTGAAGAAATCCATGCACAAGAGGGTGCACGCCCTTCCTTTCTCACGCCTTATGTAGATAAGATAGGCTGGTTGTTATTCAAATTCAAAGGAGTTTGAGTTTGAATAAACAAGCCAACCATCTTATCTAAAACCCTCACACCTCTCATGTTTGTGCGCATATATAAAATCTAATTTTATGGACATGCGCAAGGTGAGAGGGTGAGAACGTGAAGAAGAAAAGGAAAAGAGAGAGAGGGACGAAGAGAGAAGAGAAAAGGTTTCTCTACGTGCATGAACCCCTCCTCCTTTGCATGAGAAATCCAAACAAAAGAAAGAGAGTTCTAGGCATAAAGGGTTTTGGGTGAGAGCATATCCTAGAATCTATCTAGGGTTTAGGATTTAGATCTATGAGTTACGAGGGTCGTGACCTCATAGATCCAACCAGAAGACCTCCTCTTCATCATTTTCTACGTTGATTGGGATCCGAAACGTCCGAAGACCCTGTGAAGAAGATCAAAGGAGTTTGATCTACATCAGCCTTTGAAGACTTATTCGAGCTAGCACTCGGGAGGAGTTGATCGGGATTTGAGCCTTGTGTGGATTACCTGTGGAGGCCAGACACTTATATAGCTGCGTCGCGGCGATCAGATCTACATCGAGGAGATCAGATTACAGAGATCATCTACTTGCGAAAAGGTAACATGTTCTGAACACGTAGAAGTAGTAAAATAATTTTACTGCACTTGCTATTTTATTTTTTAGATATGCATACATATATGATACATTAGATCCTATAACATGTAGAGTTTTCAGATTAGATCTATAGCTCTTATTATTAATTTGATTAATAATAGTTTCCGCTGCGTATGATTTTCGAAAAAGTTTTTGAAAGTAGAGCTAGTAACCCTGCGCGTTCCCTTCAATTGGTATTATATATGCATTATATATGCATGTTTTAGATTATTTTTAGATTAGATCTAAATAATAATCTGATCTAAAAAATAAAAATGATGATCGCACAGACTGTAGGTTATCCTGCTGTAAGGTTTACCATTTACAGTGGAGAGGTTGTCCTGGTACGTTGTGATCTATAATACTGATCATAAAAGTTTTAAATTAGATATAATGATTTTTTTTTATGATATGTTTGAATATGTTTAATCTGAATTTTATCATGATTTAGTGTTTAGATTAGATCTAAATAGTTTCATGATTTTTATGTAGAGTACATAAATTTAGATTAAACATGAATAGGATCTTAGGAAGGTTCTGTTTGCCGATCGAGTCGACTCGCTCAGGAATCGAGCTAGCTCGACCAGCGTGCCAGCCATGATATGCTTTCTGGATTGATAGTCCAGTCGGTTCGGTTAGGAATCGAGCTGGCTTGGCTTCAATTTGGGCCAGTTTGGATGGGATCCAAGCTTGCCCGATGGGAATGTTAGGCTTCTGGCTTTTTGCCCGAGCCGGCTGTCTCAGAAACCGAGCCGGCTCAACTTCTGTTCGGGCCAACTCGGATGGGATCCGAGCCAGTCCGATTGAAAAGTTGGCTAGAGGTCTAAATTGTTTGGTTTTATGTGATCTAACCTACATCTAGTGCTTGTTTATGAAATAAGCCGACTCATTTTTGAAATGAGTCGACCTATTTATTGAAATAGTGCTAGAATGTAGAGAACTTTTCAAAATTTGAAAAATATTTTCGAAATGCCGAGCCCCAACCCTCAGCCTTAAACTTAATTGAGAATTAAGCATGATTAATAAGGATCTAATATTGTGAATTAAAGATTCTAAGACATTGATCATAAAAATGTGGGTTATTGGGTTAGTCGAATTAGGTCCGTTAATTGGGTTAGACCTAAGGTTAGTTAAAGAATGGACTAAATTAGAGTAATTGATCAAATCTAACCAAATTTTGATTTAGATTAGATCAAGGACTCTTTAGACCAAATTACAATAGTTGTAGTTGGTCAAGCCCATGCCTTTAACGAGGACCAAATAGACTTGATTCGTGGCTACGCGGTCGAACCTAAAATTGCTAGGTTGGTCAAATTGAAACTAACGAACCGAATGGTATCTAACGTAAGTTTGGTAGCTCAGACCTGTGGTTTTTAATTGGGAGCTACTCACACTGATTCGGTCTTTGATGATTTAATGATATATCCCTTCTACTGATCGCATTTACTTGGTCATCCTGGTGAATTAGGTTTTGATTAGACCACTTGGTGATTTGGACTCACCCATGTTAATTAGGTAAATCAGTTTGACTGATTTAGGTGCTCCTAATGCTGGCTTGAATTAGGTCCTTATTAATCTGACTTGGTGAAGTCAGTGGGAGGATCCAAATTGGTTGGTTAATTTTTTTTAAAATCAATTAATAAAATTCTCTAAAATTATTAGGTTCTTAAAATGATAAAGTTATGGTGATAACTAAGTCATAGCCTCCCATTAAGTTGAGTGATAATGGGTCCATTAGTTTAATAATCATTGGAGGTCCAAAGATCTGGTGCTTATTGACTAATGGAATTATCATTCATAATATGATAATTTGGTTGTATCTTTCTAATGGTGGTCAGGTTGGTCGGCCAAAGTCGGGCCTGATCAGTCGTTGGTCTGATGCATCAAATGTGGTCATGTTAATGGTTGGACCTAATTGTATCTTTTCAGTGGAGGTCAAAGCCTATTGATTAGACTTTTGGGGCAAAAATTAAATTACTAGAATTTGTTTGGTGAAACAATTGGTTATGAACCTATCCATAGGTGCACATGGGTTGACCAACCAAAGTTGGGCTTGTGTGTAGTCTATGTAGATTCTAGTACCCACTAAGGAATTAGGGATAATTCCTCGAATTGGAGGTAGAGGCTACCGATTCGAACAAAATAGTGGGAGGATCTTTAGACTAAAGTCCAAGTCTCTAGAGTAAATAATTTATATACTAATTAGGTCTATGTTTTTTTTTGTGCAAAAATGGCCACTACCCTGTCGCTCCGGTCATTGTTGGACAATGACAAACTCATGGGACCCAACTTCGATAGTTGGTATCGAAAGTTGAAGATCGTCCTAGAGCATGAACGGATCTTATACGTATTGACTGATCCGGCATATGAGGAGCCAGCCCCGAATGCTATTAAGATGGTGAGAGATACTTACCAGAAGTGGCTCAATGACCGCACTATCATTCGGTGCATTATGCTGGCGGTAATGAATGATGAGTTTAGCCACAGGTTTGAAAATACCCAGTCCGAGGAGATGCTTCAAATGTTGAACGCTCTTTTGGCATGCTTGATGACGTTGAAAGGCATAAGACTAGTTGTGCCATTTTCAATGCTCGTATGTGGGACGGGACGTCAGTCACTGATCATGTATTGTACATGATCGAGTTGATTGAACGTCTGAGTAAGCTGGGTTTTCCCCTGCATGAGCAGCTCGGGAAGGATGCGATCCTAAATTCATTGCCCAAGTCCTTTCTCCCTTTCCTTACTCATTTTAGAATGACAAAGCCTGCAGTAAACTACCATGGGTTATTGGGGTTGCTGCAGAACTTTGAGAAGGATCATCAGCTCCAAAAGGGGTTGGTGAATGTTGTGGGAGGATCTTCTTCTGGTCAACCCTTTGAGAAAGGGAAGAAGAATAAGAAGAGCAAGAAGGTGCAGCCACATGCTGGGACGTCTGCACAGGGTCAGACCAAGATGTGCAAGCCCGATTAGAGCCAAGCGGAGTGCTTCTTTTGTAAGAAGCAAGAGCATTGGAAGAGGAGCCATCCTCAGTACATTGCCACCCTGGACCTGAACAGGCCGAGGAGGAAGCAAGTAGTTGCTGCACAAGGTAATTATATGATAACCCTTTGCAATTTCTCAATTTGTGATACTACTACCTGGGTATTAGATACCGGAAGCTCTTATCATATTTGTAATTCGATGTAGGATTTACAGGTCAGTAGGAGATTTGGTGAAGGCGAGAGATTCCTGAATGTTGGAGATGGAAGATAAGTTCTAGTTCTAGCTTTAGGAATTATGAACCTTGTAATTAATTCTCATAGAGTTATTCTTAGTGATTGTCACTTTTGTCCAAATTTTTATTGAATGTAATTTCTGTAGGCCTTTTGGCCAAGAACAGTTATCAGTTTTCAATAAAAGCAAATTTTTGTAATATCATTTTGAATGGTGTTACAGTTTGTGTTGGACAATTGAATAATGGAATATATCTATTATCACAACCTGTTAACGTAGTCCAAACCTCCGGTAAACGCGCTAGAATAGATGATGTGTCAGATGTCTACCTTTGGCATTATAGGCTAGGTCACATCAACAAGAACAAAATAAACATGTTGGCTCAAGAAGGAATACTTGAGGTCAGTGATTGTGAATCACTACCGACCTATGAGTCCTGTCTTCTTAGGAAGATGACTAAGTCACCTTTTATTGGAAAGAGTGAACGTGTCAGTGAACTCCTGGGTCTAGTATATATGATGTATGTGGACCCAAGAGTATAGTGCTAGAGGTGGATATTTCTACTTCATAACTTTCAGAGACGACCTATCGAGGTATGGATTTGTCTATTTAATGAAGCATAAGTCGGAGTCATTTGAAATGTTCAAACTATTCCATAATGAAGTAGAAAAGCAAACTGGGAAGAGTATTAAAACTCTTCGATCTGATCGAGGGGGTATCTTTCTAGTGAATTTCTGACATATCTTGGGGAGAATGGGATTTTCTTCCAATAAACTCCTCCTGAAATACTACAGCATAATGGTGTGTTCGAAAGAAGGAATCGGACCCTGTTGGACATAGTTCGATCTATGATGGGATTTGCCAATTTGCCAATCTCCCTCTGGGGATTTGCGCTTAAGTCAGCTTGTTATATTCTGAATAGGGTTCCGAGTAAGTTTGTTTCTAAAATACCATATGAGATGTGGAAAGGGCGTAAGCCAGTACTCTTGCATCTTAGGGTTTGGGGGTGTCCGGTTTATGTCAAGCATTTAGTAACGGACAAGCTCGAACCTAGGTCTGACAAGTGTAGTTTTATAGGGTACCCAAAAGAGACCAAATGGTATTACTTCTATCTAGCTGATGAACCAAAGGTGTTTGTCAGCCTTAAGACAGTCTTTTTAGAAAAGGAGTTCCTTGGTGAAAGAACTAATGCCTCTAAGGTCAAACTTAAGGAAGTTCGATAAGTGGAAGAACCGACATATGTTGCTGAACCTGAACCAGATTTGATTTGATCAGACCCGGAGCCTACTGAATCTGCACCCTTAAGGTGATCTGGTAGAGTACCACGTCAATCGAACAGATACTACGATTTCTTGATTCAGGACGGTGATCCTGTCGAACTTGATGAGAACGACGAGGATCCGATTACCTACATGGATGCAATGCAGAGACCCAACTCTGAAAAATGGCTTGAGGCCATGAGATCCGAAATGGAGTCCATGAAGGTCAACGATGTATGGACATTGGTTGACCCACCCGAAGGGGTAAAATCCATAGGATGTAAGTGGATCTTCAAAAGAAAAAGGGGCGCAGATGGAAAGGTGGAGACCTATAAGTCCGTCTGGTTGTCAAGGGGTATCATTAACATTATGGTTTTGATATGACGAGACATTTTTTCTTGTGGCAATGCTTAAGTCCATTCAGATCATCCTTGCGATCGCTGCACATCTGGACTATGAAATCTGGCAAATGGATGTGAAAACAGCTTTCCTAAACGGAGAGTTAGATGAAGAGATGTATATGATACAACCTGAAGGTTTCACATCCATAGATGAGTTTAAGGTGTGCAAGCATCAAAGGTCCATTTATGGACTGAAGCAGGCATCTTAGAGTTGGAACATACGTTTTGATAGGACGATCAAGACGTATGGCTTCGTTAAGAATGAAGAAGAGCCATGCATATATAAGTGGGCTAATGGTCCAGCAGTTGTATTCCTCATTCTGTATGTGGATGATATTTTCTTAATCGGGAATGATGTCCCTGTATTACAAGGAATAAAGATATGGCTGTCGTCACAGTTCTTCATGAAGGATCTGGGAGAAGCTTCCTACATCCTAGGGATGAAGATCTATAAAGCTAGATCTAAAAGGTTGCTTGGGTTGTCCCAGTCTACGTACATAGATACTGTGCCGAAGAGGTTCAGCATGGAGAATTCTAAGAAGGGCTATCTACCGATAGGCCATAGAATTTCTCTCTCGAAGAGAGATTGTCCAACAACACCTTAAGAGAGAGAGCGTATGAGTAGAATTCCATATGCTTCGACAGTGGGTTCTATTATGTACGCCATGACATGTACGCGATCAGATGTGGCATACTCACTAGGGATAGTGAGTAGATACCAATTTGATCCAGGGGAGAACCACTGGAAGGTTGTTAAAACCATCTTAAAGTATTTGAGAAATACTAAAGACCAGTGGCTTGTTTATGGTGAATCAGACTTGAAACTTGTGGGGTTTACAGACTCTAGTTTCCAGTTTGATCATGATGACAGTAAGAGTGTGTCGGGATATGTGTTTATCTTTAATAGTAGTGCTGTCTGCCGGAAAAGTTTCAAGCAGCACATCATGACCGATTCAGTATGCGAGGCAGAGTTTGTTGTTGCATCAGATGCTACTAAAGAAGCTGTGGCTAAAGAAGTTCATTACCGAGCTTAAAGTAGTACCTTCCCTAGATGGTCTAGTTCTTTTCTTTTGCGATAGCTCTGGAGCCATTGCTCAGATGAAGGAACCCAAAGCACACCAGTGGACGAAACACATTCTGCACCTCTTTCATCTTGTCCGGAAGATCGTAGATCGAGGTGACGTTGATCTTCAGAAGATCGACGGGAAGGAGAACCTGGCCGACCTATTTACTAAAGCTGTTGCAGTGAAGGAGTTCGATGACTTCAAGTCGAAGATGGGTATACGATACTGCACCGATTGGCTTTAGGCCAAATGGGAGATTATTGGAAATAGTATCCCAAAGCCAATCGTTAGCCTGTTGATGATTGAGCTAATTTATGTAATTATATATGAATTATTAATTAAATAAAAGTTATTCTGGTTTTTTCATCACAAATCTTTCATCTTCTAATGAACTCCTGCCTATTGTGATGAAGTTCTTAGGACTATTTAGAATCGACAAAGGAGGATTTGTCGTTTAGTCCTTAAATAAGTTTGCGACCAAATGATACGTTGTTACCAAGGACGACAACGTTTATCGAGTATAGATCGTTGTGTGCTATATAGGTTAGTTGTCCTTTTAACTAAGGAGTGTGGAGACACTGGTATGGCATGCAGATGAGATGTAGGGGTACATCTGCACTGAACGTGACCGACTCTGAAGCTTTTCTACTGTCAAGAATTGCTCTGATGGAATATGGGCATAATTGTCCCTCTGACTAGAGATCACCACGGTGACTTCCAAGCAACTCACTGTGCTTTGGTGTCGGACTACCTGAATTTCTAATTCAGTGACGAAAAATTTCTGGGTACAGTCAAGTATTTGAGGAGTCGGTGCGTGAATTAAGATGGGATTGACCACTCCTGTACTTAGGTGCTGTGTTTAATAGTATTTCAATTTAGCAAAGTCTTGGCCAGGGTAGTCCTTGTGAGGGGTCACATGACTAATTGCTTTGAGACACGATTTGGATGTATCTTTCAGGGTTGATAGTTAAACCCTGAGTCATCCTATGCATAGAGATCAAAGGGATGAATTATGCGGTAACTATATTCACGTAGGTTCTGAATGTTGCGATTGCACTATTCGGCCTATTTGGACGTCGGATTCCATTGCTAGATGGTCATTTTGATTAGTACAGAAAATTGATTCCTATGCTATCGGTTTAGGTTCGAACCTATAGGGTCACACACACTAGAGGTTCTTATTCGATCTAATGGCTGGTCAAAAGAAGATTGATTAGTGATTTGATCACCAATTAACTTAATTTGATTGAGTAATTATTTTTGGATCAAGATCAATTGGATTTGATTCATTTAGATTTGACCCGATTAGGTTATAAGATGATCTAATCGTCAAGGAGGTTTAATCTCTGATTTGATCAGAGGTTTGGCTTGATTAATTCTTGATTTGATTAGGATTTAACTGAGCCTAATTAAGCCTAAATAAGTTAGGTTTAATCTGGTCTAATTGGGCCTAGCCAAATTAGTTTGGATTGGGTCTTAATTAGATAAAGTTTGAAAGACTATTTTGACTAGTCTTATGCGCCACATCACCCTGATCTTGCGGCACCCTTTTCTCCATGAGAATTGAGAATCCTCGTGAAGAAATCCACGCAGCACACCCATCCTTTCTCACACCTCATGTAGATAAGATAGGTTGGTTGTTATTCAAATTCAAAAGAGTTTGAGTTTAAATGAACAAGCCAACCATCTTATCTAAAACCCTCATGCCTCCCATGTTTGTGCGCATATATAAAATTTGATTTTATGGACGTGAGCAAGGTGAGAATGTGATGAAGAAAAAGAAAAGAGAGAGAGGATGGAAGAGAGAAGAGAAAAGGTTTCTCTACGTGCATGAACCCCTCCTCTGCATGAGAAATCCAAACAAAAGAAAGAGAGTTCTAGGTGCAAAGGGTTTTGGGTAAGAGCATATCCTAGAATCTATCTAGGGTTTGTGATTTAGATCTGTGAGTTATGATGGTTGTGACCTCATAAATCCAACCAGAAGACCTCCTCTTCATCATCTTCGGCGTTGACCAGGATCCGGAACGTTCGAAGACCCCATGAAGAAGATCAAAGGTGTTTGATCTACATCAGCCGTTGAAGACTTCTATTCGAGCTAGCACTCGGAAGTAGTTGATCGGGATCTAGGCCTCGTGTGGATTACTCGTGGAGGCTAGACACTTGTGTGGCTGCGTCGCGGTGATCAGATCTATACCGAGGAGATCAGATTGCGGAGATCATCTACCTGCGAAAAGGTAACGTGTTCTGAACACGTAGAAATAGTAAAATAGTTTTACTGCACTTACTATTTTATTTTTCAGATATGCATGCATATATGATACATTAGATCCTATAGCGTGTAGGAGTTTTAGATTAGATCTGTAGCTTTTATTATTAATTTGATTAATAATAGTTTTCACTGCGTATGATTTTTGAAAAATTTTTCGAAATTAGAGCTAGTAACCCTGCGCGTTCCCTTCACTGGTACCACACTAGTATGTAGTCTCATACCAAATGAACACTTAGTATGCCTTGCCGTCTCGTATTATACTGGGTACGGATATTACAATAGGATGGTATTGGTATGGGATCTAGTACCGAGACAACAAACCTTAATTGTCTTAGTCTCTACCATTTCTATTGTTCAGGCTATTAGGTTGAAATAGGTTCTAATGTTGTGCCCATTTGGTCCTTACTGAGGCTCTCTCTGCTTTTTCAGTTGTAAAAAACAACCAGCAGATCATGTCAGTCAGACCTTTCAGTATATCCCAACTTCTCTTAGAAATGATATGAAAATGACACTTCTCTAGGGATATACTATAAAGATTTTTAAAAATTGAAGGATTCAACATTTAGACACATGCCAGCACCTGATGCTTCTGCTCTGGGCCATGTCATTTAGCTGGTAGAAGATGTACAGTCTGTATGACTATGAATATCTGTCTACTTTTCCCTTTAATGATATCCATGTCTAACAAGTTCTAAGTATGCTCTTTATTTTCTGTCAATCCTACCATCAATCAAGAAAATTCTGTAGCTGTCACTTTGAGTACACGGCACATCCATTAGCTCTATTTTTTTTCCCGTTCTCATGAACTTGATAGGTTATATGTCATGAGATGCGTAAATGGACATATACGATTAAATCTTGCAAAATTTGTGGTGCAACTCTTAGCATTTCATTTCTTTAATATTAGTCGCAAGCAGCAGTTTTAGATGTTCTGTGTCCATATATTTGCAATTGCTGAATACTTGCATCTACCAAAAAATGGATTTAATTATCATGTAGTTAATGAATAAATAGAAGCTCATGTGCTATCAGAACCTTGTTGGTATATTATTGCATCATGTGGAAGTAAATCATTCCAAAATGTTCCAGAATAATATGGCACCTTTGTCTTTCTTAACACTCTCTAAGATTTGAGGACTCCATCTCATTACAAAATCTTGGCCTTTCAGATGCTTGTCTTGCCACTTTAGCCTCTGAAGGTTTGCTTTTCCCTTTCTTTTACTATTAGTAGATCTTTTTATTAGCATGAAGCAACTTTGGCATACACAACTAACATCTAAGAATTTTTAAACAATGTGATAAGTACCACAGATCGAGATGATTCATGAAAGTTGTGCACATGCACATGTGCACGTGAATGCATTTATATTATATATGTAATCAATATATACTTCACTCTTTATATATGATTTGGACTGTAATCAATATAAACTTCACTCTTTATTTATGATTTGGACTGTTGCATACAATCATGAATGCATGTGCTCTGAAACATGCCTATTATGTATATTTGGCTCCCTCGATGCATACGTATGTATTCACCTCCACGTATACATACATAGAGACAAGGAATAATTCTAATATTCAGAAGGCATATCCAAGTTAGTCATGCCTTATGTTTCAACAATGCTACAAGGCACTTGAATTAATTATGTATCTAATGAAAAATTGATTACCAAATAATAGAACAAAATGCATGCTTAAGTTTAATATTGTGAACTAGCTGAATCACTTAAATTTTGGTCCATATGTATTCTAAAATATGTAGAACTCGGCGAATAGTATGGTTCATTGTCTTGGATGCTTAAGCTTTATAGACACACATATCATATTGATTTATATATGCAACACCAAGCTGTCCTCTTGGGTTACAAAACTCACAAGAAGCTGCTGCCAAGACTGCAACTATAAATTCATGCAGTTAGAATTGCACTGCCATCTTTCCATTAGGGAAAAAAATTGATGGAATGAACTCTTGTAGGAATCTCTTCTGAGGAGATACACATAGAGGGGGGAGGGGGGTCATTGCTAGGATGAAACATTGGTGACCTGGTGGGTTCAGGTTGGACTTAGCATGGTCTAGGTGGGAGGAGAGTTTGTAGGAAATCCATGCTCACTTAAAGACAACATAAAATAAGATGGACTGTGGGACCTGTCTAAGAGTTGATTATCTGCAGGTTTGATTTTGGATTATCATTGTTGGTTTTAATTAAATCTGAAGGCAAAAAGACCTACAGACAGAAGTGTTGTTTGTGCTTGTGCATATGATGGACAGGAACCTGAGAATTAGGAGTGTAAAAGGGAAATGGATAAGGATTGGGAGCTGCAGAAGCATATCATTACATGCTTTTCATAACATGAGCATTGTAGGAAGTAAAATTGGTAAACCCAGAGGGTGACTCTTCTTAATATAGACATATGTCTGTACATCTGCAATGCGATATGTGTGTCTGTGTGCGTATGAAATGTAACCTTGTAGATATACTTACAGATAGATACATAGACACATATATAAGTACAAATATATAAAGAGATTGTACTACAAAACCAATGAAAGCTTATGATTACTCCTTGTTTTTTGTTCTCGTGATTTGTAACTCTTGATGCTGAACTTGGTTGATTAAGATTACTAGTAAATTAATTCAAATATCAAATCTTGTTGCCAGTATTCAAGATCATTCTAGAACTTCCGTTCCTAGTTTCTTTCTATATGACAAGACAAAAAATCAGGGTGTAATGAGTCTTCTAAAATGTAATTTCATTTTTTAAATTTATTCAGCTGCACTTTAGGTCCATTTCTTTTTGGCTTTGCCTTGTCTAATTTCAATTTTTTTTTATTTTTTTATTTTTTTTAAACAAAAGGAAGATGTCATGCAACCAATTAATCGATCAGACATGACAATATAACATGGTTTACCAAGTCAAAGCTATCAGATGCATTGTATCCTGTGCCTCTAAAATACAGTTCTTAAAATTCAATTATTAGATCAACACATAACCACAATATATAGGGAGGCTTCCAAAGTGCTTGTGATTGCTGCTACTGTTGCTGAACTTGTTCTCCATCATTGTTTGCGTCATCTTCTCCTTTTGCTATGAATATCTACCACCATTATTCTCTATACAGTTGCTGATGCTGATGCTGATGGTATGTAAGTACCATTGCCCAAACTATTATTTACATAGACGGTCACTTCTTGATCCAACTAATATTTTCACAATATGGTGTAAATTATTGATCTTACCAACTGAAAATTGTTGCATCCTACCATTGGCCCCTTTGAATTTCTTTTTATTTTTCTATCTTCTTTTAATGAATAGCAAAGTGCTACTGGATATTCTTAAAAAAAAGGAACATCGATAAAAGAATGAGAAAAAGATACACTCAAAGCAAGCAAAGGATTTTTGAGAGTTGAAAACAGCATATGGTGTTGTCATTCTTGTCTTACAATCGTGATTTTTAGATCTTGTTAGGGGTAAACTAACCCCTGCCGAAGTCCTTAACTGTGGAATCGTCTTGCATGAACTCGTCGATTCTCTCGACGACAAGCCCATGCTGCAGAACCCGTCATGGACATGGAGAAGCCCAGGTAGACGATCTTGAACAGTAAGATTATACTGTTAACTGATTAACCTTATTTTTTAGCTCTAAATGAATGACAGGACCAAAGTTCAACCCTCTCGGCCTTGGCTGGTGTCGAGTTCCGGACTCCTCTAAGCCGGATTCCTCCAGTCGCACGCCTTGCAGACTCCTCTAATTCGGATTCCTCCAGTCGCACTCCTTTCGGACTCCTCTAGTCGCACGCCTTCCAGACTCCTTCAAGCCGAATTCCACCAGTTGCACTCCTTCCGGACTTCAAGCTGGACTCCTCCGGTCGCACTCCTTCCGGACCCCTCCTGAGCGGACTTCTCCAATCGCATTTGTGCTAGCTGAACTCTCTTTTGACGAGCTTCCCTCAACCAAGCACGGATCTCGCCAAATCATTGATCCACGATAATTGCTTCATGAAGGATGAGACACATTACCTCGGGTTTCAATCTAGGGGGCCTCTATCCGCATGCGATCATGGATGCTTTCGAACTTCTTGAAGTCACTAGAGATCGCCCTAGTAGACCCCGGCCGGTTACAAGCTCATTGCATAGACTAAAATCCTCAATCAACGTCTGAACTCCAACATATGGATCTCAACCACTTGCAAGTCGCGATAAACGAGAACTCATCCTCCGTAACAAACTCCACGTGAGCCCGAACGGTCCACTATCAGGCAGTTATGGCACCTCGTCTTGACAGGGGGACAAGAAAAAGACCAACCGTATCAGGAATAGGAGAACCTCGTCCTGACATGGATGAATACCTCCGATTATTTAAGACAGGAGGAGGAGAGAGGCCCTTACAATGGCCCTTTTGTGCCTCTATGGCCTTGTTAAGGATAGGAGGACCTCGCCCTAATGAAAATAAAGGCCAACCATGTCGGAAAGGAGGACCTCGTTCTGACACGGATGAAGACCTCCGATTATTTAAAACAGGAGAAGGGAAGAGACTTTTACAACGATCCTTTTGTGCCCCTATGGCCTTGTTAGGGATAGGAGGAGGACCTCGTCCTAACGGAAATAAAGGCCAACCATATTGGGAAGGAGGACCTCGTCCTGACACGGAGTATGACCTTCGGTTATGTAAGACAGGAAGAAGACGTCTTTTCAATAGATAAAGCGAAGAAAATGAAGAACTGACAAAATCAAGCTCGGGTAGTATGGAAGAACAACTAGAGGAAAACTCATTTCATTAAAAACTGGAATCCATAACATAGGGAGGTCGGTAAAGCAAGACCAGTTACAAAAATAAAAGGGGAGAAGGACAAAGTCCTAAGAAGGCCCGGATTCTTCAGACTTTGGGCTACAAACTTCGGCCATCATGAGAGATTGCTTCAAGCTAACAACTTCTTCTAGTTCCTTCCTCTTCAACAAGCAATCCTTGAATAACTTCTCAGCTAGACAGCAATGATCCTTAGACTCTTACTGTTTTCTCAAGACCGCCGACTCAGCCTCCATATCTTTGACATCTTGTTGCTTATAAGTTAGCTGAATCTTCAGTCTTTGACTTTGGCCTTTTCTTTCCCAACGGTTTTAGAAAGGTCGCCTATGGTCTTCCTCAAGGAAGCGATTTGCTTCGATTCTCCGCTTGCACCAGCCTGCTGACTATTGGCTAATTGCTTCTGAAGACGAGTCACCTCATCTCTGGCCGCCTTAAGCTCGTGTTCAAGTCTGGACATTTTCTCCGTCCTGCCTAATCTATAATTGTTGTGCCAAGCCTCGGTGTTGTGAAGTTGTTTCTAAAGCTCGGAAAATCTCTATGACCAATCCCAATCATACTGCGCCTTATCAGAAGACCATGGCGAGCTCCCTTCCAATAGTTGAATTTTCTCTTTTACTGCATTGAGATTAACTTCAAGGGAGCTGACCTTGGACGTCAAGGCCCACGTCTTCTCACCGCCGAGCTTCTTCATTCGCTCTAGCTCTTCTATCAGAACCCGCTTCTGATTTATGAAGCTCATGGAATCTTTCTTATGCAGATTTTGAAGGCGGGTAACTTCAACCATGGCCTCTGAATAACTTTTTTTCAATCTTTGAAGTTCGTCTTCTGCCTTCCTTAACTTCTTCAAATGATGAACCTTCCTTCTTAAGTTTTTCGCATGAGCTTTCAGGGGAACAACCTGAGGTAAGGGGTAGGCTTCGGCAAGAGACTGCACTTGAAGCATGAAGGCATCACGACGCAAATTTTTGTGAAAGAAAGAAATTTGCTATAAAAACAAACTTGATTTCATTGATTAAAATGTTTTTCAAGTACAAGGAAAAAGGCAAATGAAGACGAAAAATACAAAATAGGAGGTCTCAGACCTCTAGAGGGATGGTGGAGTCCGGTGAGGCCTCGGTTGGGGCAGGCTCCTTGGCAGCGGACGAAGTTGGAGACGTGGTGGGAGCTGGCTCGGCAGGCGGAAAGTCGACCTCTGGGGGGATGATGAAGTCCGGTGCAGCCCTAGTCAGCGCAGGCTCCTTAGCAGCGGAGGGAACGGACGAAGTTGGAGGTGCGCCAGAAGCAGACTCGTCGGGCGAAAGGTCGACTGCGATGGTAGACAGGTCCGCCGCTTCCTCAGGAATTTTCTTATATAAGAAATCGAGATCGAGCTCAGAAAACTTGCCGGCCACTCGATCCTCGCAGAGCTCGTATCCCTTCTGGAAGGCCTCCTGGTTGAATGTAACATTCAGGTCCCTCATTTTAGAGGAAACCTTGAACTCCACCGCTCGAATCTTCGCCTCCGAGATCTGCCTTGAAGTTTGATCCTTCAGCTCAACGATCTTGACCTCGGCCTTCTTCCTCTCCTCCTCTAAAGCCAAAGTGGCCTTCAACCCCGCCGAGGTGAGCTCTTCCTTCTTGAGCACCTCTTGAAGACCTCCGACCTCGACCACCTTCTCCTTTAAGAGACGATCAACCTTAGCGGTCTTCTCCTCCCGAAGGCGGTTAACTTCAGCTTGAAGGTCCTCCTGAGCCTTCAACGCCTCCGACTTCAAACGATTCACCGTTCTGATGTGCGCGAGTAGTTGGTGACCCGACTGCAAAGAACAAATCAAGTTATGTGTGCATAAGAAAGGGAAAGAGAAAGGAGAAGTAACGAGATGATTACTTGAAGGAAGGTTCCAAGGGAGTCCCAGGTGAGCTGTGCATATTCAAGGTTGACCATTTGGTCTACCACCTCGGGTAGAGCGAACTTATTAACCAAATCTCGTATGATGTTTGGGTTGCCGAAGGGATCCTCTTCCAAGTCGTCGTTGTCATCATTGGATCGATTGGGACGACCCTTGCGCTGTACCTTTACGATGGTCGATTTCTTCTTTTTCTTCCCCTTTTCCCCTTCTCTTTTTCAGCAGAAAGGCTCAAGGATGTAGGAGGCATCAAACCCCCATCACTGACGCCAACTCGACGATGGGGGCAACTTCGGTGCTCTTAGCGGCCTCGGAGGTAGTGGCGGCACTGGCGAGAGCCACGAGGCTCGGAACAGGATCTTCACCCTCTTCGAATTCTCTCGGTACCTTTTCTTTCCTGTTGCGGGCATGAAGGCCCTTGGCAAGCATCTCAACTGCCTAGGCGTCCATCTCTGCAACAAATTAGAGGTCGCAATTATGGCAAGCATCTCAAATCCTATGAAAGTTCGCGAAATGCAGAAATGTACCGGTAGGGTCGAGGGGACTCAAACCTATATTGAATAGAGTCTGATCTTTCAGGAGTTCGGGTAGGAGAGGAGCCCGGTAATTTATGAGCTTATTGGCGGAATCAAGGTCATCCCTATCTAAGCTGGGAGCTCGGCAGACTGACTCTCTAAGGAGACCCGAAGGAGGAAGCCCTAACATTAGAGTTGGACAAGACACAAAGAAGAACTCCTTCTAGTTGTGGATGGAGGAAGGGGCATCTTTTAGCAATCCTTTCTTGTCGAACTGAGGTGAGAAATACCACCAGTTCTTCGCAGAAGGATGGCGTTTGAAGGTATAATAATTCCTGAAAAGAGAAATGGTTAGATGAACTTTGGCCAAATGACAAAGGGAGAGGAATCCGATCACGAATCTAAAAGAGTTCGGCATTATAGAGGCGAGTGAGATGTTTAAGAAACGAAAAAGGACAATTACGAAAGGCGAGAGAGGGAGTCTCAGTCCGGCACGAAAAGCCTCGAGGTATAGGCAAAAATGGCCTGGAGGAGGGGAATAGGCCCGATCACTTGGTCTAGGGAGTTCAAGTTCGTACTCGAGAGGGATCCCATATTGGATCCTAATAAAAGAAAGGTCATCGGGGGACAAGGAATAGGGGATCGTATCCGGTATGAAGGTTAGATGGGGCATGTCACTAAGTTCGACCTCCTTAGGATTTGGATTTTCGAAGGTCGGACCGGACAAACTCCTAGAACTAGTGGACCGAGAAGTTTCCGAAGACATTTGAATCAAATTAAATTTTGAAAAACCCCCAAAAATCGAGAAAAAATGAGGTGCAAAACCTCTGAAGAAACCGAACAAACAAGGCACAAAAGGTGCAAGAATAATCAGAAAAGGTGTTTCGGAACTAACCTAAATCGAATGGGAAGAGCAGAAAGATGGCAAGCGTGATGAAAATCAATCGAGAAGATGCCTGGAACTAGAAGGAATGGTGGAGGAAGCCAGAACTCTCGAGCGGAAGAGAGAAGAAAACCAGAGGAAGAAGGAAAGGGTCTCGGGTGAAATGAGTCCCCAGAGGAAGAAGGCGAGCTTAAATATCCTACGGAGTCCGAGACGGTTATAATGGCAGGTATACTCCGATCGATCTTTGCTTGACATGTGTCCCACTCATCATGACAGAGGACTGGCGGTTGACAAAACCTTAATTGCGCCGTACTTGGGGTAGAGCTTTAATGGAAATTTCGAAAAATGGTCTTTTTGGGTCACCTTGAATTGAAGAAGCTTTGACGCCAGTACATTAAACGCCAAAACTCTCCGTCGGACAAGTGCGGGAATCCAAAGGACTTCGACTTTAGCAATTTCTTTGTACTCCATTCGAAATTCGAACTCGAGAGTAGGGAGACTAGTGTTAGGGGTAAAATAACCCCGCCAAAGTCCTTAACTGTTGATTCCCATCTTTCATGAACTCACCGATTCTCTTGACGACAAGCCCATGCCGCAGAACTCATCATGGACACGGAGAAGCTTGGGTAGACGATCTTGAATAGTAGGATTATATTGTTAACTGATTAACTTTATTTTTTAGCTCCAAATGAATGATATGACCAAAATTTAACCCTCCCGGCTTTGGCTGGTGTCGAGTTTCGGACTCCGCTAAGCTGGATTCCTCTAGTCGCACGCCTTCTGGACTCCTCCAAGTCGGACTCCTCCAGTCGCACACCTTCCGGACTCCTCCAAGTTGGATTCCTCCTCCAGTTGCACTCTTTCCGGACTCCTCCAAGCCGGACTCCTCAGTCGCACTCCTTCCGGACCCCTCTTGGATGGACTTCTCCAGTCTCATTTGTACCAGCCGAACTCTCTTCTGACGAGCTTCCCCCAACCAAGCACGGACCTCGCCAAATCGTTGGTCCACGATAACTACTTCACGAAGGATGAGACACATTACCTTGGGTTTCAATCTAGGGGGCCCTTATCCGCATGCGATCCAAGATGCTCCCGAACTTCTTGAAGTCATTGGAGATCGCCCCGGTAGACCCCGGCTGGTTACAAGCTCATTGCATAGACTAAAATCTTCAATCAACGTCCAAACTCTAATAAATGAATCTCAACTGCTTGCAAGTCGCGACAAACGACAACTCATCCTCCATAACAAACTCCACGTGGCCCTGAATGGCCCACTACCAGGCAGTTATGGCTGTCACTATCAGTTGGTTACGAGCTTCGCCTATATAAGGGATCCTCCAGATACGTTTTCTCTTTAAGCTCAAACCTCTGCTAAAATTTTCAGAGCACTCCATTTCTTTGGACAGAGAATTGACTTGATGGAGGGTCCTGCCGGAGCCACCCCACCTCCGGTTTTGGACTTGTTTTGTAGGTCCCAGCGGCGACCCTATCTTCCTCAACTCCAGCTGCAGTTTTCTGCACCAACAGATCCCAAATTTGCTTCTTGATGAGGATATTTGGGAGTTCAAAACAAACATGATTTCATGCTTCTTGTCTTCCAATTAGGATTCTAGATTCCAAACCTGCTTCTTGGTTGGAGGAACCCATTATTTTGTCATTTTGTGTGCCATCATAATGGGACCACTCTTAGCTAGTTTTGCCTTTTCCCTGTTGCATTGATATATTCTTTTCACCTTTATACTAACTACTTTCACTTCTGCTTGTTTTGTGTAGTTACGATTTTCTACATCTCATTTGAAAAAGTGTGGTAGATCTTGCTAGGCTAGTTGTCATGCCCCTGACCCAAGATCGTGAGCCAAGGGCTGCAACAACCGTCGCATACTTATGAAGAACTCTCTCTACAAGTATGCAAGGCATTTTTTTGCGATATCATAAAACAAATAGCAGAACAAATGATCAATAAGTTAACATTCAAACTTAATTTACGTAACTAAATGAAATGCCTTGAAAATAATATTCCAAAGTCTTGCATCAAACTTTAATAAATCCTAATCTAAGATAAAGATTTCTAATTTTGCTTCTAATCGCTCACTCATATTGAATCCCCGAGTCAAGTTAAGTCTCTGAATCTGTAAAAATAGTGAAATATAGAGTAACGAGCTAAACAACCCAATATGCAATGAATACTTTAGCTAGATAAATCAGGCAATAATGGTATATTAAAAATAAGCATGTAAGGTACATCAAATCAAAGTCCAATTCATATATACGGTACTTTCCAAATAATAAGCATTCGGATGCAATCCTTTCACAATTCAAATTTTGTTCATTGATCAATTTTTTTTAAACATCACGTTCATCCCGACAGTCATGAACTAAGCTAAAGTGCACCGCATAACCTCCAATCGTAGGGTAATAAAGTGCCAGCGTATAACCTTCACTGGCAGGATATCAAAGTATTGGCGCATAACTCCTACTAGCAGGGTATCGAAGTACCAGCATATAACCCCTATTGGCAAGGTATTGAAATACCAGCGCATAACCCCCACTGGCAATACATCGAAGTACCAGCGCATAATCTCTACTAGTAGGGTATCGAAGTCCTGGTGCATTACCTCTACTGGCAGGGTATTAAAGTACCAGTACATAACCCCCAATGGTAGAGTATTAAAGCATTAGTGCACAACATCCACCGGTAGAGTATCAAAATACCAGCACATACTGCCACTGGCAGGATATCGAAAACAGAGTCTAGTTGTGAGTCAAAATTCATCTCAAATCAAAATACTTTTCTTAAAACATATTTCATATTCCAATTTGAAAAGTTCATAAATCATGCGATATGGAAATCAATCTGACAATTCATATCAAATTCAATACATTTAATCATAAATCATTTAATATTTCAGAAAAAGGCATTTTCGGCAATTCAAAATACTATACATCAAATTCATAAATCATGAAATATTTTATAATTTACTGCTAAATCTAAAAAAAGTGAAGCATTACCATTGCATTAGAAATTTGTGCATCTTGTTGTGTAAGAGTATAGACCCTTCCTTGGGTCTAGGGTTTCAAACTTCCATTCTTATTCTACTCAGTCATGGGGCAAGCTGACTCTTTGTTCTTTATGAACATTTAGTTATTTTGTAGTCCTTTCCAACCACAACCAAAGCATGCACCAACTTTCTAGCGACAATTGTTTTTACCATGAGCTTTGCCACGTCTAATACTTGATGCTATCAGTTGGTCCAGAATTATTTTTTTTATTGGTCTTTTGTTTGAATTTTCAGTGTTTGTATTATTCTGCCCTTAAGATCATTTGACTTATTTCTTTTCTTTTGATTTCTTTCTCTTTCCACACGTTTCTTGTTGACTTCCCTTTCAATTATTAATACTTCATTCACCATATCTGCATAAATAGTTAATTCATGTGGCACCACTTGCTTTCTAATTTCTATCTTCAGTCTCATTTCAAATTTATTTACTTGATTATGCTCATCCTCGGCCAATCTCGGAACAAACTTGGCAAACTTTATAAATTTCGCTTCATATTCCGTAATTGTCATATTTCTTTGTTTTAGATAAATAAATTCTTGTTCTTTCTGAGTCCTTGCACTTTGAGGAAACTACTGGTCATAAAATATCCCTTGGAATCTCTCTCAGGTGAGTTGTTTCCTATCTTGTTCGTATTTGTATTTCAGTCTCTGCCATTAATTGAATGCCTCACCTTGCAACATGTACGATGCATACATGATCTTTTCATCATCATGGTATCTCTTAACAGTAAATGCTTTCTCCATCTTCATAAGCCAATTTTCAGCTTCAAAAGATTCCTTTGTCCCCTTGAAAGTTGGTGGAGACAACTTAAATTCTACAATATTGCTTCCTTGCTCTTGGTGCTCTATACATCCTTGTGGTGGCGATGTTTGTTGTTGCAGTAACTGTTGCTGTAATTACTGTTGCGATTGCATCAAGTCAACTAAGTCTGTATTAGTTGGGCCATGCTTGGTTTTTGCTGCTCAGTCTAAATGTTCCTAGTAGGATCAATGGCTCCTTCCTGCCAAGGGATGTCACCAACCTATTGAGGAGTGTTGCCATCCTGTTGGTTTGATGCTTCCTTAGTAGCACCTCAAGTGGCCCTTTTTATTTGATGTGGAGTCATCTCACATGAACAACAGTTGACAAATCCAACTAGTCTCGAAATTCTTTTTCAAAACCTAATATCCAAAATCATACTTCTATCAAAATTTAACTATAATTATTTTAAGAATAAAAATTCTAAATTTCGAAACCCTCATAGGGTTGGCTAGGTGGTAGCGGCCAATATTCGAGTCACTTCGATCTAGAGCATCCAATTGATCAACTATAAATCAAGGGTCACACTTGGATGTTAGGATCCAACTGATTGTGGAATCTATTGATGCTCGGGATGGCTAAAGTGCAGGACTGACATACGCCTGGCAGTAGGGGAGGCAATTCGATCGGGGGGGGTCATAAATAGGTCGGGTTAGTTGCGGGTCGGGTTAGAAAATATAAAATCTGAACCGACCTGTTTATCTGGTCAGATTTTCAAACCTAAACCTGACCTATTTAATAAATAGGTCACCCAACCTGACCCATTTAATCTATTTATTAAGTAGATAACCTGTTTAACTGACCGATCCAACCTGTTTAACCTATTTACTAAATAAATAACATGTTTACTAAACCCAACCCGACCCAACTTGTTTAACCTGTTTGCTTAAGAAAATTGATTGTTTTTGGGCCTTTGGCCCAATACTATTTGAATTTTAACCTGTTTAGTTCAAACTTGACAACAAACTTAAATATAAACTTAACAACAATATAAGCAGTTTTATGAGAAATTGAGAAGTTGCATGAACTCAGAAGTAATAATATTGTACAATACAGAACCATAAGTAATAGTGAGAAATTTTTGGTAAAAGAGGATTGAAGCTGCATTAACTGAGAACTAATAATACTGTACAATACAGAACCATAAGGCCTAAAATGAATTTAAATGTTGTGCCTACGAAACATGTTACCCAAACCCAAAGAAGTAACAAGGAATACATGTCAGCTTGGAAGAGAAACATGAGGAAGTGATATCCACAAACTAAGGACCATTGATATGTGATTTGTATAGAAGACATGCTACCATGAAACATATTGTATAACTTCAAATACACGAAACTGCTTATGCAAATCCTCATCCATCTCAAGAATGATGACAAGATTATTGCATTTGAAAATCATTAGAATAGCAAAGAATAGAAAAGAAGGATCCATGCATATCTAAAAGAGGAAGATGAGGCTCAGATCCAATAATTAATCAATAGCTAAATCAAAACAACTACAATCGGTTGCCTATAGAAGAAGGTCGTCTAAGATTGTCGCCGTAGAAATAGCTAAGTCATCAAACACATATCCAAAAATCATCATAGCCTCTACATACAAACCTTTGATTGTTTTTGGACCTTTGGCCCAATACTATTTGAATTTTAACCTATTTAGTTCAAACTTAACAACAAACTTAAATATAACTGTTGGGGGATAAAATAGCTCCCGTCGAGGTTCGGTAGGATGCCTGGTCTCAGTATGATTCCGGGCGGTAATCGTGATCGAACCTCATCCAAGCAGCTCTTCTACTCCACCCTACTTTGGGAAAGATGACCTCCGGTCCACGTACGTCGGATGATCCTCTCAATCGTGATCACCAACCCTCTTCCAATGACTGCAACACTCAAAGATTTCTGGACTTCGACCGGACGAACTTGAACAACAGTGTATCTCACCAATTGCATATTAAGGATTTCAGTTGGTCGAATTCTATCCTAGCCGAACTCCTCTCTAGCCGAGCTTCATTCAAACGAAGTCTTTTCTAACTGGATTCCTCCATTCTGCTCTATGAACAGTGGCTGACTTTGAGAGCGGTCGAATTCCTTCCTCTCCTTCAGACGATTGTAGATTTGGTCAGCTTATATCATACATATCAGTCGGGCGAAGTTGAATAGTAAAAGAACCTCGTCGTCAATGCAAGTCTGATCCCCAATTTGAAATAAGTAGATGCTATCCTATCAACAAGGAATCCCAGTGCTCTTTCGGGTTAATCTTGAGTATTTGTCGAACTTCAAAAAGTAGTAAAGGTGGTACCAGCAGGGAGTTTTGAGTCTTGACCCTCGTCCGTCTCAGTCGCTAGTGGATCCTAGATTTTTACCATCACTCTCGCCCATCTCAGTCGCCAAACTCCTCCAAGAAACCCTAGCCGTGGTCCTTAGTGAGAAATCCACTACCCTCTTTTGGGTCTCCAACTTGAATGTTCATGTCCACTCCCGACCGACCTTGAAGACGGCCGAACTCCTCAAAGCTGTCAAAGGCAACAATAGCAGAATCCAACTGACCTACAAGTCTGCCCTTTGCGATTTAGAAGCCAATTTCCAAGATCGGCCAGTCCGATCTCGAGTTTTGTATGAACAATTTGCTCTCGAGCACAGAAGTCTCCAATCTATTAACCAAACTCCAACAAATTAACCTTAACCACTTATAAGTCACGACAAATAACAACTCACCCTCCGTAACAAACTCCACGTGGCTCGAACGGCCCACTAGCAGATAGTTACGGCTGTCACTATCAATCTGTTATGCGCTTTGTCTATATAAGGGACCCTCCAAATACGCATCTTCTCTCTAAGCTCTCATCTTCGCTTACTCTCTCCTGAGTACTCCATTTCTGTTGGCCAGGAAACTAACTTGATTGTTGGAGGATCCTGCCAGAGCCAACTTCGGCCAGGACTTCATCTTGCAGGTTTTGTCGGCGACCGCTTCTTCACTAGCTCTAGCGAACTCCAGCATCAACACCGTTTTCTATACCAATAGGATTGGTGCTAGAGGAAGGGATGCTGAGCTCTTATTCTTAAAAGAGTATCCAGTCGAGTTCATCTTCATCCTCACTCTTACTCTATTTTTTTTTGATTTCTTCTTGTTCCAGCAAGATGCCACCTGAGAAAGCTCTTTCCCGACGATCCACTGCCAGATCCATCCAATAGCCAGCACATCTGCCTGCTCCGACCTCATTGCTGGCACCTCAACCTCCACCAATAGCCATGGTGGATCTGGAGCAGTTCAACCTGCTGATGTAGTAGGTTAAAGGCCTCACTGAAGCGGTGCAGGCCATGCAATAGCCCCCAGCACCAGTCCAGCCAGAAAGACCTTCATCGGAATATCGAGATTCGGTGCAGGGAAGGCCCACCTGGGCAAGCCGGCCGGTGACCCCTGAAAAGAAAAAGTAGAGAGCAGAGAGCCCTTGTTCTAATCATGACTCCACCCCTGAGGAATCATTACCTCCCTCCAGCTAGCCGCGCTTTGAGATTTATGATCGTGATGACATTCTCGATTAGAAGCTTCAAGAAATGAACCAACGGATCGAGAAACTCCACCATACTGTCCCAATCCGCAACGACGATATTTGCACCGATCCTCCATTCTCCGCTCAGATTATGCAGGAGCCCATTCTATTGAACTTTAAACTCTTTCGGTTTGAGAGTTACGATGGGATCTCGGTCCCAGTCGACCACCTCGAAGCTTTCAGGATTATGATGTTGCTCCATGGTGCACCTGACGCCTTCTTGTGCAGAGCCTTCCTCTCCACTTTGAAGGGAGCAGCAAAGAATTAGTACTCAGACCTCAAAATGGGTACCGTCTTTTCTTTCGATCAGCTGAGCCACTAGTTTATGGCTCATTTCATCAGCAGTTGGCGTCAGAGACGAGGTTCGGACTTCCTTGTCAATATCAAGCAGAAGGAAGGGGAGTCCATCCGAGTTTACGTCAGCTGCTTTAATGCTGCTGCCTCGAAGGTTTGAAATTTGGACCAATCTATTGCTACGGCTGCATTGAAGGGCGGCCTCTGGAAGAACGATCTTCTTTTCTTCTTGGAGAAGTACCTCTGGGATTTTGCCGACATGTTGGCCTGGGCAGAAGACTACGCTCAAGCGGAGGAAGCCTTTAAGCTGAAGGATGAAGAAGCCGTAGGATAGCGGCAAGTGGGTGAATCTAGCAAGCTCGTAATTGCCAAGAAGCCGAGTGAAGCTTGGTCGTGCTCCAGAACCCTACCTGAGCGCAGACGAGCTCGAACCCCTCCATGAGCTCGTCGATAGAGAAGCCCCGATCGAAGGGTGTGGTGAAACTCTCCTCTCCGATGGTTTCACAATTATGCTCCTCTGAATGCTCCTAAGATCTAAGTGCTAATGGAAATAAAGGAGTAGCTGCTGAGGCCGGAGAGAATGAAGACTCACCCAACCAAGTGCAACCCCAATAAGTACTGCCTCTACCATCATGACCATGGTCATGATACTGAAGAATGTATCCAGCTCCAAGATGAGATTGAGGAGCTAATCAGACGAGGTCGGCTAGATCGCTTTCTGAGGTGTTGGTCGGAAAGGAGGGAAGATCGGCCAAGAGCCCTCCCGCAACCTGAACCATCTCGGAGGGATGAGCTGCAAGGAGATCGGCTTGCGCTTGGAATCATCAACACCATTACTGGAGGACATCGGTAGGGGGAGACCAGTGGATTAGTGGAGCCAGTAAAGAGGCAGAGGACTGAAGAACCCGTCGCTTTCACTAAAGAAGATGCACATGGAGTTCAATTCCGCACAATGACGTGGTTGTAGTTACTTTAAACATTACTGACTATGATATACGCTGCGTTTTGATTGATAATGGAAGCTCTACTGATGTTTTGTTTTACGATGCATTCTCTAAAATGTCTATACCTAACGGTTGTATGGGACCAATAAGCTCTCCATTAGTGGGATTCACCGGCGATGCAGTGCTAGTTGAAGGAATAATTACCTTATCGGTTGTGGCAGGTCGGTACCCAAAGCAATCCAAGGCTCAAGTTGATTTCATGGTAGTAAAGGCACCTTCTGCTTATAATGCGATTCTTGGCCAATTTGGTTTAAATGCACTTTGGGCTGTGGTTTCAACATATTACTTGAAGATGAAGTTCCCAACAAACTATGGGGTTGGAGAAGTTAGAGGAGATCGGGCTTTGGCATGACAATATTACACCGTTGCCTTGCAAGGAGGAAAGTAGGCAGACTCCTGTCCAGTGGATGGACTTGATACCCGTGATGATCTGATTGAAGAACGGGGGGGACAATCGATGGCCTTGTTGCAGTTTCTTTGAATGATGGAAACGAAGATCATACTGTTCAAATCAGTTCTAACCTGGAAGAAGTCAGGAAGCAGCTCGCCGCCTTCTTACGCAAGAATGCCGATGTCTTTGCTTGGGTACTTGCGAATATGCCTGGGATCGATGCGGAAGTGATGGAACACCGTCTAGCTATGGATCTTAAGTGTCGACTAGTAAAGCAAAAGAAGCGCAGTTTTGCACCAGAGCGGCAGAAGGCCATCACGGATGAGGTCGACAAGCTTCTTAAAGCCAATTTCATCCGAAAAGTGTTCTATCCAGACTGGATCGCAAATGTTGTTCTCATCGAGAAAGCAAATGGCAAGTGGAGGATGTGCATAGACTTCATAGATTTAAACAAAACCTGCCTTAAGGACAGCTATCCTCTACCCAGGATAGACCAATTGGTGGACGCAACCTTGGGTCATGAGCTCCATACTTTCATGGATGCCTTCTTCGGTTATAACCAAATCCGGATGGCACAAGAAGATGAGGAGAAAACTGCATTTATTACTGATCGTGGTCTTTATTATTATAGGGTTATGCCTTTTGGACTCAAGAATGCAGGTGCCACCTATCAGTGCTTAGTGAACAAGATTTTTAAAGAGCAGATCGGCCATAATATGGAGGTTTATGTGGACGACATGTTAGTCAAAAGCCGATCTTTGACAAATCATATCGCCGATCTTGAGGAGACCTTCAACACACTTCGAAAGTACAAGATGAAGCCGAATTCAACCAAATGTACCTTCGGAGTAACCTCAGGGAAGTTCTTGAGATTTATGGTGTCAAGGCATGGCATTGAGGCAAATCTTGAGAAGATCAGAGCTATTCAAGAAATGACTGCACAAAAAATAATAAAAGAGGTTCAATGCTTGACAGGGAAGGTTGCGGCTCTGAATCGGTTCATCTCAAGGTTGGTTGAACGTTGCATGCTCTTCTTTCAAGTGCTCAAGTAGCCCAAGAACTTCTGTTGGACTTTTGAATGTCAGTGAGCCTTTGAAGAGTTGAAGAACTACCTCAGCTCACCTCCTCTCCTTGCCAAATCCGAACTTGGTGGAGAGTTGTTCATATATCTGGCGGTATCTCCTGCAGCAATTGGAGCCATCCTGATCAGGAAGAGGCGAAAATTCAGAAGCCAATCTACTATATAAGCCAAGTTTTAAGGGATGCAGAAACAAGGTATACAAAATTGGAAAAGTTAACTTATGCTTTGTTGATTGCAGCTAGGAAGCTCCGACCTTACTTTCAGAGATATACAGTCACACTTTTCATTAATTAACCAATCAAGGCTGTCCTTTATCGGCTCGATACCTCTAGAAGAATAGCTAAATGGGCAATTGAGCTCACCGAGTTTGATATCAATTTTCAATCTCGGCCATCCAATAAAGGTCAGATATTGGCCGACTTCATAGTAGAATGCACCATCCCAGATCCAGCCGAACCAAGCATCAAGAAGTTTGTGTTCCCAGTTTGCAGCCGAACTCCCCTGAGGAAAGAACAGATCTCCCTGAAGACTTCTGGGCTCTATATGTTGATGGCTCATCCAATGCCTCAGGAGCGGGTGCGGGCTTGATTCTAATCAATCCAGAAGGAATTATTGTTGAATACATGCTACGCTTTGAGTTCCCAGCAATAAATAATGCGGTAGAATATGAAGCTCTAATCGCAGGATTGAGAATAACTAAAGAATTAGAAGTGAACCATGTGAAAGTCTATAGTAATTCTCAATTGATGGTAGGACAAGTCAATAGTAATTATGAAGCTCGAGAGGAAAGCATGAAGAGGTATTTGGAAAAGTAAGAAATCTGATTTTGGCCTTTAGTAGCTTTGACATTCAGCAGATCCCCAGAACAAAAAATACTAGGGCCGACCTCCTCTCCAAATTAGCTACTTTGGCTCTAAGTGAATTGCTAAAAGAGGTTTTCTTCCAAGTTCTGCAACACCCAAGCTCGGAAGAATTCCAAATTATAATGCAGGTCGACTCTGAGCCCAGCTGGATTGACCCACTTGTTTTATACCTTAAAGATGGCACACTCCCCAAGGATCCTAAAGAAGCTCGGAAGTTGAGAAACCAAGCTTCTTGTTATGTTCTATATGAAAATAAATTGTACAAGAGGTCATATTCTTTACCACCCCTTAAATGTCTCCGACCTTCTGAAGTCGATTATGCTTTGAAGGAAGTTCATGAAGGAATTTATGGAAAACACCTGGGGGCTAGATCTCTGTCTTACAAATTACTCCGTTAAGGATACTATTGGCCAATTATGCAGCAAGATGCCACTGATTATGTAAAGCAATATGATCGATGTCAGAGAAATGCCAACATTCAAAGACAACCGACTTTTCAACTCATACCCCTGAGCGCTCCTTGGCCATTTGCACAGTAGGGGATGGACATACTTGGGCCCTTTCCCATGACATTTGGACAACGAAAATTCCTTCTAGTGGCAGTGGTTTACTTCACCAAGTGAGTTGAGGCCGAAACTAAAGTACAAGACTTCATTTGAAAGTCGATAGTTTGCAGGTTCGGCCTACCTCGGACTCTCATTCGGACTCTTATTACTGATAATGGGCGTCGGTTCATAGGGGCAAGATTTGCAAAGTTCTGTGAAGATCTGAACATCTTCCATCATTTTACATCAGTAGCTCACCCACAGGCAAATGGCGAAGCCGAGGTAACCAATAAGACTCTGTTGCAAGGGATAAAAGCAAGGCTTGAAAGGACAAAATGAACATGAGTGGATGAACTCTATCATGTGCTTTGGACTTACAGAACCACCCAAAAGCTACCAACTGGAGAAACCCCCCTTGCATTGGCCTTTGGAATAGAGATGGTAATCCCAATCGAACTTGGACTTCCTTCGGTACGAGTCAAAGCCTTTAATGAACAGAATAACTCGCAGGACCTCAGAGCAAATCTTGATCTATTGGAAGAAAAGCAAGAGAAGGCTCAAATCAGGATGGCAGCTTATAAGCAAAGGATAGTCTGCTACTACAACTCCAGAGTTAGAACTAAAGTCTTCAAAGTCGGAGAGCTGGTGCTATGAAGGGTTGACATCTCCTAGCTGCAAAATCACGGCAAGCTTGCTCCAAACTGGGAAGGTCCTTTTGAAGTTATGGAAATTGTCTAACTAGGAACTTACTATTTGAAGGAACTTGGAGGGGCTACACTCCCACGACCTTGGAACTCGGAAAACTTGAGAATGTACTATCAATAATTTCATTTCAATAAAATTTTCTTACTTTAACATTCTTGTCTTTGGTGCAAAACCATGCAATGATAGAAAATTATTCAGCCGAACTTCATTCTCAAGCGAAAGAGAAGGCCTCCGATTATTTAAATAGGAGGTTAACCTCATCGCAGTGAGGGTGAAGGCTTCCAATTATTTTAGATAGGAGGTTAACCTTATTTAAGATATGAGGTTAATCTCATCGCAGCGAGAGTGAAGGCCTCTAGTTATTTAAGACAGGAGGTTAACCTCATCACAGCGAGGGTGAAGGCCTTCGGTTATTTAAGATAGGAGGTGGACCTTATCCAAACTTGGGTGAAAGCCGGCCACATCAGGAACAGGAGGACCTTGTTCTAACATGGATGAAGACCTCCATGGGGGACCAAAAGCCTCAGACTCTCAAATGGGAGGTTGATCGCAGATATAAAGACTTCCAATTCTTAGACAAAGAAATACATTTGTTCCTAAACAAATCTAAAAACTCTTGTTCGTAAACAAAGGGGGACAGATATACTAGACATGGGATGGAAGTTTTTATTTCAAGACGACGTCGACATTAGGTGCGATAAGAAAATAAAGAAGACTAGCAAGCATTGAACCAAGGTGGAACATAGAAGGGTAATTGAAAGTAATACCATTTCATTAAAGTTAAAGTTCATTACATAGGTTCTCAAGATCAATTATAAAAAAAAAAGGGAAGATTAAAAAGAAGACGAAGTCCTATTCAGATTCGAACTTCGGACTTCCGCCCCCAGTCATTACGAGAGAGTGTTTCAAATCTTGCACTTTATCTTCGAGCTCTCGCCTAGCTACTAAACTCTCATTTAGTAACTTCTGGGATCTTCGGAAGTCTTCTTCAGCCTCCCTCAACCTCTTCCTCAAAACGGCCGACTCAGCCTCCGCGTCTTTCACAGCATTTTGTTGATAAACCATCTGAATCTTTAACTGCTGCAGCTTGGTCTTCTCCTTTTCATGGAGCTCAGAAAGGTTTCCCATAGTCAGAGAATTAATTTCTTCAGTCCTTGCTTGAACTTGCTTAGGCCCTATCCGCCAACCGCTTCTGAAGTCTGGTGATCTCCTCATCAGCCATCCGGGCTGTTCGTTGAAGCTCAGTGATTTGATTGCTCCAACCTAGCTCGTAACTCTTGTAAGAATCCTCAGCCTTGCGTAGCTGGTCTTGAAGCTCGGAAAATCTTTTAGACCAATCCTAGCCATATTCTTCCCGGCTAGTGGACCACGCTGAGCTCCCCTCTAATAGTTGGATCTTCTTCTTAGCCGCATTAAGTTCAACTTCGAGGGAGCTGATCTTCGCGGTCAATGCCTAGGACTTTTTGCTGGCGCGCTTTTTGATCTCTTCGAGCTCTTCCTTCAAATGATTCTTCTTCTCGGTATATTCCTTAAAATCCTTCTTTCATGCTTAGCGAAGACAATTAGTTTCAACGGCAGCCTCAGCATAGTTCTTTTTTGATTTTCGAAGCTCATCTTCATTTTTCTTCAGCTTCTTGCTCAATTGATGAACTTCTTTCCTTAACCTTCTATTAAGAGCCTTCAAGGGAATTCCTTGAGGCAGAGGTTCTTCATCAACTAGAGACTGTGTTAATGCACAAAACACCATGATACAAAGGTATTGCAGAGAAAAGAAATTTACTTTCATTAATTAAAACATTTTGAGTATAGAAAAAAGCAGAAGAATAAAAATAGTATCATTATCAAAAGCCTCCAACCTCTGGAGGAGCAGCAGTGGCCGAATTGGTGCAAGTTTGGCGGTTTGAGGCTTTCGAGCAGGCTAAGAAGTCGCAGCAGGAGGCTCGGTGGGCGGAAGTTCGGTAGCAGTGGTAGAAGGACCAGCTTCATCGTCAGCAGACTCCTCTCCCAGAAAACTAAGATCGAGCTCGGGGAACTTCTCAGCTACCTTCTCTCACAGTTCAAACCCCTGGATGAAGGCTATCTTGGTGAAGTCGATCTTGATGTCTTCCATCTCCCTGGAGGCCTTGAAGTCCGTGATAGCTTTATTTTTAGTCTCTGAGATCTGCTTTTCCTTCTCGACAACCTCGGCCTCTGCCTTCTTCCTTCTCTCTGCCTTCAGAGCCAGGTTTTCTTTTGCCTCGGCTGAGGCTTGCTCAGCACTTCAGACCGCTTCTTGAAGACGACCGACCTCGACAGACTTCTCCTTCAAAAGGTGGTCGATCTCAGCTTTATGGTCCTCAAGGACCTTCGTCGCCTCGGCTTTCTGAAGATTGATCGCCTTAATGTTGGCGATCAACTGATGACCCATCTACAAAAAAATAAAGTTAGTCCTACCGAGGAAGAACATACAGACAAGTCAAAAGGGGAGACAAGATAGTTACCTCAAGAAAGGTCTCGAGGGTGTCCCATGTCCGTTGCTCGAAGTCAACATGGACGATCCTATCCACGACTTCGGGCAGGGTGCACCCATCAATTAAGAACTTGACGACCTCTCAGTCGTCGAAAGGAGAGTCAGAGTTATCGCCATTGGACCCCCCGGAGTGATTCTTGCATCGGGCCTTTTTGGCGAGCGACTTCTTCCTTTTCTATTCGGCTTCTTCCCTCTCAGCAGGAGCCTCGGAGACAGGGATCTTGGTGGGAGGGTTTGAAGCTACTGGAGCTATAGGGACCTCGGGAGCAGCAACCTCATCTGGGGCTGCTGGGCTTGAAGCACCAACCTTAGCTCGTTTAGCTGCTCTCCGAGCGCACTCCCTTTCCTCTTGTGAGCCCGGAGTTCTTGGGATAGTCGCATTAGCCATGCTGGGTTCATCTCTGCAATAGTGGAGGGCTAAGAAAAGCAGAAGGAATAATTAGCCAGATGAGGAGGTATACCTGACGGGTTAAAGGGAGTAAGATCGAGGTTAAACAGGATCTGGTCTTTTAATAGCTTGGATAAAGGAGGAGCTCAATAGTTCCTCAATTTGCTAGCTGAGTCCAGATCTTCTCTCTCTAACTTGGGAGCTCAGCAGATTGAATCCCTTAGATGTCCCTAGGGTGGAAGTCCTAACTCTAAAGATAGGTAGAAGATAGAAGAAATTTTTCTTCCAGTTGTAGATGGAAGGAGCGCCCTTGAGCAACCCCTTCTTGCCGAATTGGGGAGATAGATACCACCAATCCTTGGTGGTGAGATGATGTTTGAAAGTAAAGTAATTACGAAACAGAGAAATAGTTGGATGGACTTCGGCCAAAATACAAAGAGAAAGAAAACCTACAATAAACTTAAATGAGCCATCAAGGCGAAGGAGATATTTAAAAATCGAAAAAGAGCTATAACAAAAGGATGGATCGAGAGTTGGAATCCAGCACGAAAAGCCTTAGTGTACAAGCAAAAGCGGCCTGAGGGAGGAGTGCAAGCTTGGTTATTTGGCCCGGGAAGCTCCAATTCGTACTCCAGGAGTATCCCGTATTGAATCCTTATTAAGGAAAGGTCTACGGAGTGTAGGGATCGTCTCAGGTATGAAGGTCGGATGGGACATTATCCTAGGATCGGCTTCTTCTTTGGAGATGAGGCCTTGGGAGTTCGGGTTGGCCGGGCTCCTAAAATCGGTAGACCAGGAGACTTCAGAAGACATTTGGATCAATAGAAATCAGAGAAAACCATCGAAAATCAAGGAAAATTAACCAAGAAATACGGTGAATAGGAAAAGGGTTGTGACTTTCCTAAGAAACTCCTAAGCATAAGAAAGCTAAAAAACAAACAGGGAAATCTGAAAGCAAGGTTAGAACACTAACCTAAAGTAGTTGAAGGAGGAGAGGTTGCAGCTGAAGAATTGGAAGATGATCATGAACAAGATTGTTGTAGGAGGAACGGAGCGAAGCACTTGAACTCGGAGAAGACGAAGAACGAAAGAAGAGGGAAAAAAGCACAGGCAAAAGTGAGAAGTTAGGGAGAAGGAGCCGTTTTAATAGTTGGAGGAAATCAGAGGAGGTCGTGATTACAGATCCTCTCTGCCCACCCCTCACCTGCCACGTATCCCATTTGTAGCTGACATCCGGTAAAGCAGTTATGGTGTCGTACTTGGAGGCCATGCTGGGGGGAATTTCAAAACGAAAGTCTTTTCAAAGTCATTCGCTTATTAAGAAGCTTCGGCACCAGTCGGAAAAAAGCCAAAACTCTTTACCTTCTGGAAGCGGGAAACTAACGAAGGACTTCGGCAGTTGCAATTTCAGTACTCCCTTCATTCGATCTTCGAACTCAGGAGTAGATGGGACAAGTGTTGGGGGATAAAATAGCTCCCGTCGAGATCCGGTAGGATGTCTGATCTCAGTATGATTTCGGACGGTAACCATGACCGAACCACGTCCAAGCGGCTCTCCTACTCCACCCTACTTTGGGAAAGACGACCTTCAGTCCATGCATGGCGGATGATCCTGTCAATCGTGATCATCAATCCTCTTTCGATGATTGCAGTACTCAAGGATTTCTGGACTTCGGCCGGACGAACTTGAACAACGGTATATCTCACCAATTGCATATTAAGGATTCCAACTGGCCGAATTCTATCCCAGCCGAACTCCTCTCTAGCCGAGCTTCATTAAGACGAATTCTTTTCCAGTCGAATTCCCCCGCTCTGTTCTATGAAAAGTGGCTGACTTTGAGAGCAGCCGAATTCCTTCCTCTCCTTCGGATGATTGTAGATCTGGTTAGCTTATATCGTACATATTGGCCAGGCGAAGTTGAACAGTAAAAGAACCTCATCGTCAATGCAAGTCTGATCCCCAATTTGAAATAAGCAGATGCTATCCTATCAACAAGGAATCTCAGTGCTCTTTTGGGTTGATCTTGAGCCAAACTTCAGAAAGTAGTAAAGGCGGTACCAGCAGGGAGTTTCGAGTCTTGACCCTCGCCCATCTCAGTCGCCAGTGGATCCCGAATTTTTACCATCACGGCTGAATTCCTCCAAGAAACCTTGGTTGCGGTCCTTAGTGAGGAACCCACTACCCTTTTTCAGGTCTCCAACTTGAATGTTCATGTCCACTCTCGGCGGATCTTGAAGGCGGCCGAACTCCTCAAAGCTATCAAAGGCAACAATAGCAGAATCCAACGGACCTGCAAGTCCGCCCTTCGTGATTTAGAAGCTAATTTCCAAGATCGGCAAGTCCGATCCCGAGTTCTGTATGAACAATTTGCTTCCAAGCACAGACGTCTCCGATCTATTAACCGAACTCTAACAAATTAACCTCAATTGCTTACAAGTCGCGACAAATGACAGCTCACCCTCCGTAACAAACTCCACGTGGCTTGAATGGCCCACTAGCAAACGGTTATGGTTGTCACTATCAATCTGTTATGCACTCCATCTATTTAAGGGACCCTCCAAATATGCATCTTCTCTCTAAGCTCTCATCTCTGCTTACTCTCTCTTGAGTACTCCATTTCTGTTGGCCAGGAAACTAACTTGACCGTCGGAGGGTCCTTCTGGAGCCAACTCCAGCTAGGACTTCATCTTGCAGGTTTTGTCGGTGGCCGCTTCTTCACCAGCTCCAGCAAACTCCGGCATTTGCACCGTTTTTTGCACCAATAGGATTGCATAACTTCAAACACGCGAAACTGCTTATGCAGATCCTCACCCATCTCAAGAATGATGACAAGATTATTGCATCTGAAAATCATTAGAATAGCAAAGAATAGAAAAGAAAGATTCATGCATATCTAAAAGAGGAAGACGAGGCTCAGATCCAATAATTAATCAATAGCTAAATCAAAACAACTACGATTGGTTGCCTATAGAAGAAGGCTGTCCAAGATTGTCGCTGTAGAAATAGCTAAGTCATCAAACATATATCCAAAAATTATCATAGCCTCCACATACAAACCTTTGATTGTTTTTGGACCTTTGGCCTAATACTATGTGAATTTTAACCTATTTAGTTCAAGCTTAACAGCAAACTTAAAATAACTTAACAATAATATATGCAGTTTCATGAGAAATTGAGAAGTTGCATTAACTGAGAAATAATAATACAGTATAATATAGAACCATAAGATCCAAAATGAATTTAAATGCTGTGAAACAACATGTTATCCAAACCCAAAAAAGTAAAAAGGAATACATGTCAGCTTGGAAAAGAAACATATCAGTTTGGAAGAGAAACATGAGGAAGTGATATCCACAAACTGAAAATCATTGATATGTGATTTGTATAGAAGACCTGCTACCATGAAACATGGATGATTCATAGAATAGGAAACATGGATGGTTGACTGCAAATCTGATTGCAAGCATTTCCATTCTGAGCTAAAAATACCACACTGTAGCTTTGGGTCTTTGTATGAAGTATAACTGTTATGGTCCATGCATAGTATGTATTTGGATCAGCAGCAAGAAAAGATATGAGAATGGAAGATTACAATAGCAAACATTGGAATTCTGCAAACAGGAACATTGCTTTAAGAGTGGTAGACAAAGCCGCTATGTGCCAGAGAAGCCGACTGACGCTACATAATTGAAACAGAAACATTTAACAAAGAGGCAGCAAACATTATGATTAGAAGAAATAAACCTATAAGTTCCAAACATACTACTGAACATTGCTGAGAAAGTATACGTGAAGAGCAATGAGCATCCAATGGGTAAAGAAAGAACTATGCAAATATATTAATATACCGCTGAACATTGCTGAGATGAATAGAGAAATTGGATGAATATCCAAATATCCATCATAGAGAGAGTCAAGAATACAAACATATTGTATAACTTCAAACACACAAAACTGCTTATCCAGATTATTGCATCTAAAAATCATTAGAATCGCAAAGAATAGAAAAGAAAGATCCATGCATGTCTAAAAGAAGAAGATGAGGCTCAAATCCGATAATTAAGCAATAGCTAAATCAAAACGACTACGATCGGTTGCGCCGTCCAAGATTGTCATCATTAGAAATAGCTAAGTCATCAAACATATAAGCTCAATCATCATAGCCTCCACATACAAACCTTAAAGCAATCTCAAAATTGCTTAAAACCCAAACAAGTACCTAACATTCCAAACAAAGGCAACATAACAACATCCATTGTTCTTAGTCAAACAAAAATAAAAAAGAAGTTCCAAACAAAACATAATATAACAAGAAAATATGTCCAAAAAGCATGAACAACACAATCCAAAAAAGAATGCATAACCATGATTTATCTCATGGGTTGGAATCAATATTGGCCGAGCCTTAAGTTGATTGGGCTTCATTGATGGAACTGGAGTTCATGACATCTTCTACAATCTCTTCTAACTCGGGTTCCAAAACATCTATATTAAAAGATTACAATGGTTAACAACAAACTCATTAAAAAAAAATAGCAATGCAATGATTAAATTATATACCTTTCTTTCCAAATATCCAATCTCGAGTGCAAATCACGGGCTCAGTGACATCTGGTTTAAGTGCACTACGATATTTATCAAGTATCCGCCCACCAACACTAAAAGCAGATTTAGAGGTAACTATAGATGTTGGAATAGTTAAAATATCACGTGCCATGAGAGAGATGAGGATATTGAAAATGATTGGCTTTTCAAAATTCAAGAATGTCCAAATTGGACTTCCTATCAACTTTTGGCTCATCTAAGTCTAACTCTAATTCAGACTTCTGTGCAGTAGTCGCAAATTCAAAGCTTTCAAATGTATCAAAATCCTACATTATTATAAAAATAAAATAAGTTTTTCATTAGAACTAGTATCATATATAAGGATAATAAGTTTATTTTGATAAACAAAAATTTATTTAGCTTAAAAACATCTGCTCTTTTGCATGGCTCAGAAGTCGTATAAGAACTATCAGCATCAATATCTGCATCACTTGATGTACCAATAGCTGAAGTTTTAGAAGAAGAAACCATATACTGATTGAAGAGAGAACATACAATCACGGATGCACATGGTCTTGATACATCCATATCCATACAACTTTCTATAACAAAACTCCACAAACTGAAATTTATATCGAGGATCAAAAATAACCGCCATGGCCACGATTAAACAATGATCTGACCAATACTTTTTGAATTTTCCATACATTTGTTATGCCATTTGTTGCATGAAAGCATCTACACTCTCCATCTCTTGTTTTAAAGTAAGCTTAATCAAAAAAAATGAGGAAAATATAAATTTGCCATAGGATATTTAACTCCAAAAAATACAAGAGTAGCATCATAGAACACACTTAACAACTTGCTAATTTTCACAACTTTGTCCCATCTTCTTTAGATGGACAATGCTTGTAATTGGAGTCACTTAATTTCAAATAAAGAAAAGCACGATGATAAGTAAGAGCATTGTCTAGCATAAAAAAAGTTGAATTCCATCTTATAGGAACATCTTGCCTTAAGCCTTTCTTACTTTCTAAAGACATTTGTCTAATACATTCCAAAAACTTGTGTTTCCGAACTTGTGAACCTCTCATATATTTAATACTTTCATGAACCTTGTAAATAGGCTCATCTATCTCCTTTAATCCCACTTGTATAATTAAATTAAGAATATGGGCACAACATCGAACATGAAAGAACTTACTATTTGAGTAAAGTGCATTTTTCAAATTAAGTTGGATCTTTAACATATCAACAAAAACATCATTTACTGATGCATTATCCAAGGTCATACAAAATAAATTTTTTTCAATCCTTTAATCAATTAACAAACTATAGATCATTTCACACAAAAGTATGCCATTGTGTGGAGGGGGCATGAAACGAAAGTTAAGAACTTTCTTTTGCAACACCCATTCTTCATCAATAAAATAAGCGGTTAAACATAAATACCCATCAGTAGCAACAGAGGTTCACAAATCTAAAGTCAAGCTTATCCTAGAAGGAACTGAGTGTAGCCATAGTAATAACTTTTCTTTCTCTTTCTTATATAATTTCAATATATCTGTCTTTATAGTATTCCTTGATACTAACTTGATATCGTCACGAACATAAGCAAATAAAGATCTAATACCTTCATACTCAAGAAATTAAAATGGCAGATCATGCTTGATAATTGCATATGTTAACAATTCACGAAATTTCTCAGGATTAAATTTATTAGACTGCATTGATATGGATCCTTAAGATTGTGATAAAATCATCTATCCCACATCACGATTCTTTTTATAGCTCTCTATATGCCATTTTAAATTTCAAGTCCCAACCTTACCACCAAAATGATATTCCAAGCCATACTTGATGCATTTGCATTTTTTTTTGTTGCTTCATTTATATGAAAATATTGATAAATAGGTGAAGTTTACTTTCTTTTACGTTTACCAGTGGAATCACCTATTACAGCTGTATTTGAACCTATAGGTGCTGATTCATTATCACCATCATCATCACTTCCCAGATCTATATTGATGACAAGCTCTTTCTCCATCTATATCATATCATGAAAATTTATATTAACCACCAAAAAATTGAAAACACTTAGAACATTAAAGAAAGGAAGAGGAAAAGAAAGCTCATATTTAGTATTTAATCTACAACTAAATCAAAACAACAACAATCGGGTTACCTATAGAAGAAGGCCATCCAAGATTATTGCTGTTAGAAATAGTTGAATTAGCAATTGCATATCCCAAAATCATCATAGCCTCCATATACAAACCTTAAAGCAAACCTCCATGGTGCACATAGGCCATTGTGCACATTTTGACGTTCAGTATAAAAAACAAAAATCAAAATAATACAAAACAGTAACCTACAAGCATGATAAAATTTTGAGGATACAAAAGAATACAAAATGTCAGTCGAAGGTTATTTGCCCAAAAGAATACAAAAGATGAGAATATAAAATATACCTTATCATAAACAAATAATTACTTTCGTGCCTCAATCAGTGCACAATGTACATTTAATAACATTTTGACAAGTCATGGTAAGTATTGATATTAGTTATCATAAGGTGATCGTGAAGTACTTCTTCCACCTTTAGATCGATGTTTTTTCGTTGGCTAAAGAATAGAACTCAAGATCATAGACCCTAGCACCTGTCAAAGTAACACTTAAGACTGACATATTCAAGATTGGACCAATTCTCCTACCTTCTAGTAGCTCAAATAAGCATTAACAACCATCCATCTCTTTCAATGCTTGAAGGGTCATACTGCCTTCATTCCAACTTATGAGAAGTGTTAGATGCAAACGTCTTTGACCAAATGGACTTACTGACCTCTTTCCTTGTTTGCAATATTTACCTTTTATGTGTGAGTGTTTCTATACTTGTTTGCAGGTAGCCTCCCTTTGGGTATCAGCCTAATCGAAGTTGAGGGGCCATGGTGAAAGACCAAACTGTTTCTTGCTTAATATTTTCCTTTTTTATTTTTTTATTTTTTTAGAGGTGAACTATTTGATTTTTTCACATGCATTTAGTTCATATATAGGTTAACCTAATATCCTTGGGTGCATTCTCGTTTAGAACAATGTAGCCAAAAGGCGTGTCATCCGGATTATCACCAAATTAACAAAATACTCCAACACTATGTCCAATAAATAATTATGATAGCTAATTGAAAAGAATAAACAATCAAAGGCAGCAAGCAGTATTTTGTTAAAATTAAAAAGAATAAATAAAAAAAATCAGAAGGTAGCAAGCAGTAGAGAACTCGGAGAATCCATCATAATCAGAAAATAGAAAGAAAATAGGAGAAGAACCAAATAAAATAACCAATTGAGAAACAATAAGACGGTTCAACCAAGAATCAGTCAACATTTCTAGCACAAAATCTAATTCAAACAAACGAAACCTCAAAAAACCCTAGATTAAGGATTAAGAAAAATATACCTTGGGGAAGATTAAGGAAGCATGGAAGGAGGAAAAGGTCAAAAGGGGAAAAAAAATCCTACATGGATAGGGACCAATGTGCCAAGGTGCCAAGCAGCACAAGCGGCAAGCCCTCCCTTAGTGATGGCCAAACCTTGGCAAGCCCTCCTCTCAAAGACCGGCGATGAAGGAGTGGAGGAGCCCCATTGCCCCAGCCACTGTTGGGGGAAGTTAGGCTGCTGGAAGCATCGAAGGAGTGGAGTTGCAGAGGAGTGAAGGAAAAATCAAGAAACCAAACCCTAGAAAGATAGATTGGAGGTGGAGGACGGGAGGAGGAAAGATCGAAAGAGTCGAAAGTCTAAATGGAGGTTAAAAGCTGAAATCGAAAGAAAACTTGAAAAGGTTGCCTAGGTTTAAGTCACGTGAGTTTACGGGTTATAACTTGACTCGACCTGACCTGTTCCAACCCATTTATTAAACGGGTTAAATAGGTCATTCATCTAAAACTTGAACCCGACCCGCTTATTAAACAAGTTAAATGGGTTGACCTGTTTACGATCTGGGACCTGTTTAATGCAAACCCAAACCTATTTAAGGTGGGTCGGGTCAATTTTTGCCACCTCTACTTGGCAGCCATGGATCAGAATTTCTCTTCATGGAAGAAGAATAGAAAGGGATTGAGGCTTCATACCTTGCCTTCGCTGATGAAATGCCTGTGATGGTGGTGGCTTGTGTCTGGCGAAGACAAACCAAATCACCAGTAGAACTTTTAATCGGAGCTTGGATTCTTGGTGGGGAGGTCGGGAAAGGCCTCCTCCTTTTAAATAGAGTCGGAGGAGTTAGAATCCCTCCCACCGTTGATCTCCGATTCCGATTAGGAGTCAACGAAAGAAGACTCCCAATGGGAATCTTCTCTTAGTTTTTTTCTGCTTTAAAACTCATGCAGCTCTAATTTTGGACTCCCTTCTCCTCGTAGCTGGGCCAGCCAAGTGGATCAGGCCCAGTTCAAATTTGGGCCCTTTTGGGCTAGGGTATCACACTAGTATACCTTGGGGGTTGAGATGAATGGGGATACATAATGTTATATTGAGGTAACAGGTAAAAAGAGGATAGAACTAGAGTTAGTAAGCATCGATTGGCACATTTTCTGCTTCAAGTATGGAGAACATAGTGCATTGAAAAGGGTTCATAGGATTTATTTGGTCTATGTAAGATGTTGCAGTTTTCACCATCTATCTAGTTCTTGTGCTAAGGTCACTATAGTTAGTTGTATGAAAAATTTGAGACACATCAATTGCTAGTAAATTGGAGCATGGGGCGATGGTTGTTGAAAACTTAGGGAGCTTATTGATTAGTTTTATGATTGTGCTTGTAGCGGTGGAAGGGTTCTTGGATGTCATGACATTAGTGGTAGGATACAAATTGAACACATAGGACTTTAAAGAAGGCAATTTCTTTCCCTTGAGGCCTTGACTGATCTATACTTGGTGTTCTTTGGCTGAGCATGGCTATGAATCTTTTGATAGGTACACTCTGGTTAATCAGATTGTTAGAAATGATATCTTAGACCTTTAGCATATCCCCATGGGAATATATATACACACACACACACATACACACGCACACACCACTTGGAAAAAAATATAACAAATATACAGAGAGAGAGAGAGAAGTGCAAAATAGAGGATTGCAAAATATAAACTTGATAAAGAGAAGCATAAATATTATTGAAAGATTTGCTTACGAGTTTGGAAGCTTGAAACTAGTTGCGTAACTGGCTATTGCAAATTGATAAAGAGAGATAGAGAGGATGTTAACACAATAATTTTGATAAAAAAAAATATTGAAATATTTGAGATTGATACAACTTAACCCTTCACTTAATTTTTTGAGGGATGAGACTACAAGCTTGCATCCATAAGGTTGAAGCTACAATAGAAGGACCTTGGGGGGTTTTGGGGTGAAGGGTAAGAGGTTTTTGATACAAGGAGAGGATATACAAAGTTTTGTTACAAGGTTTAAGAGAGAGAAAGTGGTGTTTTTTCTGGATGCCCTTGATGTTCTGCCAAAAGGCCTTCTTATAGAAGCCAGGCGGACTTCATTGCTCTACAAGTCTAGAGGATGCCTTTTGCTTTTTCAGAGAATAGTGAGGAATCTTTTGTTTTGGCAGATGGTCAATGGTGCGTTGTCCAAGATGCTTGTGCTTTGATATGGTCTTGATGGTGACTAAAGCCTCTTTTTGCCTGACATGGAGATGGGATTTGATGGATGGAGACTAAAGTTGGAGTCGTTTGTCACTTTATGAGTTTGAAGATTCTGGTTTGATGTTGTCGTAGACTCTTGCAAGAAACTTTTGAGTCATGGCTCGAATTGATGAGCTGGTTTTTGCTGGGGATTCCTTTTTGATCTGCTGGGGCCTGTTGTTCGAACACAACCTATTGGCCTTCATCTATGGATAATTTAGAATCCTAAGGGTATTGATGGTATTGGAGATGGTGAGGAAGCCGCTGAAGATTGGTCTGGCAGGTTGATATTGGGTTGGTGCTTAAAAATATTCACGAGGCTTTCTTGCTGTATTTGAAGGTTTTGATTATTTGGAGGAGGTGCCGCAGGAGTGTCGTGGTTTGAAGGATCTTGATCGGCTTGGACTTTAGCATTTTGATTTCTTGGAATTGCTGTTAGTGTTGGTGTTGCTTCAACTGGATTGTTGATATCTTGACTTTCTTGCATTATTGGTGGACCTAACACTCTAATGGTGAGTGTTATATTGATCTGGTGGTGGTGCTAGTGCTGGTGATGGTCATGCTGATGACGGTGGTGATAGCGTTGGTGATGACTTCTTGGCTGGCTAGAGCTCTGAAAAGTCGTCATCTCCAAGTTGGACAAGGGGATCAGAAGAAGGGCTAGCGTAGTCTTTTCTTCTTCTTCTTCTAGTTTGGAAAGGGACTCTAGCAAGATCTTTTTATACTCAGTTTTTGATTTGGCTTCGACTAGCTTTGCACTTGTCCTTGACTTTTGTTGCAAGAATCTTGCTGCGGAAGGATCAATGATGGGAGGTGCCTGCAAAGAGTATCGGGTAAGCCATTCAATAATTTTCGGTTTGGTGGCTCTTTGAGGATTGAATTCTGCCCACTATTTGATTTTGAATTTTCTACCTAAAGTATTAGGTAGAGGATTTTGTATAAATGCATATTCCCATGATACAATCCAAGATAAAAAAAATTGTGAATAGAATTTGAGAAGGAAAGGAAACCTTTGACTGTGAGAAGGGAGGATGGCCTTCTCTTTGAAAAGGCTGAAGCCCTCAAGTGGTATTAGAGCCTGAAGATCCTTTGTCCCGGAATAGTTGTAGTTCTAGAATCTTAAGATATACAACTCCATCTTTGTTCCTATCTTTAGCATCAGCAAGATATCGATAATATCTACTAGTGTGAACAGTATTGCATGACGGTCTTCTGACCATAAGATGTGTTGCTGTTCCTTGCCCATTGAAGGCCAATGAGTGTCGTGTTCGGGCTTTTAAGGCGTCAGCCGTTGTCAGTCCGTGCTGTTCAAACTAGGAAAGTATCATAGAGATTAAACTGGTATTTTAGATTTTTGGAAAGCTGAGTTTCCTATCTAGAAATTCTTCAACTTTTTCTTCTGGGGGGAAGGAACCTCCATGGACATAGTAGACCTCTCAAAAGACAAAGTAGAACAATGGTTAGTCCTAAAAGTACCCCTCAAATCTATCTACAAAATCAACTGGTTAATACCAAATTCTAGGATCAAAATGGTAGAGAAACAATCCCAATCTCAAAAGAGCATGAGCTCATCCCTTCAATTAACCAAGAATTAATTTCAAATCTCAGAAACAAATATGAGTTCCTGCACCTAGGATTGGTCCAAATAGCAATAAAACCACTGATCAGAAGACACATTAATAGTGCTATCTTAATGTGCCTTAAGGATGGTAGATTTACTGAATACCATGACTCAATTTTAGGAATGATAGAATCAAGTTTGTTTGATGGTCTGGTCTACCGCAACTACAACATGGACCTGATAGTCAAAATCAAAGATAAAAATATCCTACAGGCTTTGGAATTAGAAATCAAATTCCATGGTTTGAACACGCTGCCAGGATCTTACCTAGCTGTAGTTTTAGTTAGGATATATTTCAAAACTGTAAACACTCTTAATCACATAGGAGCTCTCAATGGAAGAGTTCTAGGATAGATAGACTATTTCCAGATAGATTCAACTTAAGGCAATGTGTTCATCTCTAGGACACTGATCTGGGATCAGGTCCATCTTCCTGAGGATTGGCTTTTGAAGAAGTCAGCCCCAGCTATCAGGCAGGAACACAGCCATCTTGAGACAATCACCACAACACAAGGAAGGTGATGTTTCAATTAGGTTTAACAGAATGAGGATTGGAAGAAGTAATAGTTGTAGGATTAATTCTCCAGCTATTCCTTTGTCATCAACTCCTGTTGCTCCGTCTAGACAAAGCTACTCTATAGATGTCAATTTGGCCCAAGTAGACCCAAGGCCCAACATACCTCAACCTATTTACCAAGAACCAGCTTAAGTAGAATCTCCAAACATGTCTCCAACCTACTCCCAAATGGCTGGCCCAGAAATCAATGTTATCAACACAGAATTCACCTTAGATACAGGCCTCCTTAGGAGAGAATTCTATGTTGCATATAACAAAACCCAAAGAGAAGAATTTTTTAAAACTTATAACAAAATGCAAAGAGATGAGATTCAATCCTGCTAGTATTCATTGATGAACTCAATCAAGGATCACATGAGAGTCTTTGATTGGTTTGAGATGGACACTAGACCAAAAGAAGTAAATATGTTACAAGAAAAAAATTTGGTTTCTAGGCAAGATGGTAAAGGCAAAGTAGTAGAAAGAATTCATCCACCCTTCTAAGAAGTAAAAATCCCTATTAAAGAAACCCAGGTGACAGCAAGTCCACTCAAAATTAAGAGTGATCCACTTGAGTCTATTAATAATAGGGATATTAAAAACATTATAGAACAAAATAATTTTACCAATCAAAATTTGAAAACAATAGGAGATCAACTCACAAAAATAGAAGAAAAAAATAATAGAAGAAAAATCTCAAGGAATTAAGTCTCTCAGCACCACACTAATATTCAAACCATTCAAAGCAGCAAAAAAACATAATGAACAAATTCAGGGAAAAGATTTGTTAGGAGAAGTTAATAAACAATTAGAAACCCTAGAATTAATTCACAATGTTCTGGATACCCCTGAGAAAGGGTATCCTCCCTTTTGCAGGCCGACTATTTCGGTACTAACCCAAGAGGATGATACCCAAAGTCAGTCCACTAACCAAACCCAAAATGAAGATTCAGATTCAAACCTTCCTGATCCAGAAACTTTTAGCCCAAATGTAGAAATCAACAAAATCAAAGGATGGGCTAGTTCTTCAAAACATTATGGCCCAAACCCACAAAGACCATATTGGTCCAGGGCCTTCCATGCCGGACCTGGGCTTTGAAGAAATGCCTTTAATCCAAAACCAATACTCAACCACAGCAATCTATGAATGGAATATAGATGGCTTGTCTGAGTACAACATCCTCAATGTCCTTCAAGAAATGACCATGGTAGCTACTGCTTACAAGACCAAAGGTAGAGCCCAAGACCATGCTATAGCCCAAGCCATAGTTGCTGGATTTACTAGCCAGCTTAAGGGTTGGTGGGATTTTTATCTCACTGATGATGAAAAAACTTAAATCCTTACTGCAATCAAAGAACCATAGATGGCCAAATTACCAAGGATGAAGAAGGCCAAGATATGCAAGATGCAGTTCCTACATTAGTCTTTGCAATAGCCAAACACTTTGTAGGTGACCCCTCAAAATTTAGGGGCAGAACTTCTAAAATTCTAACAAACCTCAAATTCAAAAAACTTCAAGATTTTAAATGGTACAAGGACATCTTTCTTACTAGAGTCTTTACCTGAGAAGACTGCAACCAGCCATTTTGGAAAGAAAAGTTCTTGGCTGGATTACCTACTCTCTTTTCTGAAAAAAATAGGACCAAACTTAGAAACCAATATGATGGTAGGATCCCATATGACAATTTAACATATGCAGACCTAATCAATATAGTTAATAAAGAAGGGCTGAATCTCTGTATGGAGATGAAGCTTAAGCAACAACTCAAAAAAGAACAACTTAGTAGTAGAAAGGAATTAGGAACCTTTTGTGAACAATTTGGTCTACAACATTTAGCACAACCAAGAAAACTTTCCAAAAAACATAAAATATGCAAAGAATGTATAAAAAGGAAGCCACCTAGGCCATCATGGAAACCACAGAGGCCTTATAAGCAAAAACCATATGAGATCCAACCTATGAAATCAAAATCAAAACGATCCAAAAGGAAAGAAACCCATTTTATTAAGAAAGAAAAAACTCTAACAAAGAAACCTCCAATCTGCTATAGGTGTGATAGAACTGGACATTTTAGTTATAATTGTAAAATGAAATGGAAAATCAATAATTTAGAAATAGTTGAATCAAACTTAATCAATTCTATCAAAGAAAATCTCAAAGACTTATTATTAAATTTTGACTTAGATACTTCGAACAATGAATCAAGGTCTGATTCAACTCAGGGCATAGGTTCATTCGATGGAGAAATTTGTGTCATTACCAAAAAACAAGATCTATTATTAGATTTCATAGACAAAATTTAAGATACAGAACTTAAAAAACAATACTTATTAAAATTAAAAGATTCTCTAACTGAACAAAATAAAGAAAAAGAAGGCCAAACTTATACCTTAAGTAATATACTTAAAATGTTTAAGACCCCTCCAAAGAAAACAATAACTTTACAAGACCTCCAAAAAGAAATTATTGACCTTAAAGGAGAAATTGCCCAAATAAAATCCCAAATAAAGAATATAAAAAAAAAACAACCAATTCAAGAAACAGGTGAAGTGGAAACTTCTAGTTTCGTGGAGGCAATATCACAATTGACAATTTAAAAGTGGAATGTTGAAATAACTATTAATAGATGATTTCAAACTAGATACCATAGCTCTGATTGATTCTGGAGCAAATTCAAATTGTATTCAGGAAGGACTAATTCCAACAAAATTCTTTGAAAAAACCAAAGAAAAATTAAGTACGGCTAGTGGTTCAAGTCTTAAAATCAAATATAAACTAACAAGTGCACTAGTATGTAACAAAAATATTTGTATCAAAACTGCCTTTATTCTTGTCAAAGACTTAAACCAATCAGTAATTTAAGGAACACCCTTTCTAGAAATGATCAAACCTTTTTATGTCGATGAAGAAGGAATCAAAGCAAAATTCCTAGGAGAAAATTTAATCATTCAATTCATAAACCCACCTTTTTACAAAACCCTCTAGTTTTTAAGAGACAATGCAATAAATCAAATTCAAAGGAAACAAAAACAATTAGGATATTTAAAAGAAGTCTGTTTTAAGAGAATCGAAGAACAGCTTCAAAGTCTAAATATAAAAAGTCAAATTCAAATTCTTCAAGATGAATTAGTTAGAAATAACTGCAGTGATCTCCCAAATGCATTTTGGAATAGGACAAACACATTGTATATCTACCTTATGAAGAAACTTTTAATGGAACTAAAATTCCAACTAAGGCTAGGCCTATACAAATGAATTCTAAAATTTAGAACATTGCCAAAAGGAAATCCAATCTTTAATTTCAAGAAAACTAATTAGACCTTCCAGATCACCCTGGTCATCCATAGCTTTTTACGTTCAAAAAAGAGCTGAGCTTGAAAGAGGCATCCCAAGACTTGTAATAAATTACAAGCCCCCGAACACCATTCTCAAATGGATTAGGTACCCAATTCCAAACAAAAAGGACTTATTAACAAGAATAACAAATGCAAAAATATTTTCAAAATTTGACCTGAAGTTTAAATTCTAGCAAATCCAGATAAATGAAAAAGATCATTATAAAACTACATTTACAGTTCCATTCGGACGGTTTGAATGGAATGTGATGCCTGTTGGTCTCAAAAATGCTCCTTTGGAATTCCAAAGGATCATTAACGAGATTTTCAACCCATATACAAAATTTATGATTGCATACATAGATGACATTTTAATTTTCTCATAATCAATAGAACAACACTTTAAACACTTAGAAATATTCTCTAGAGAAATAACAAATAATGGTTTAGTCCTATCAAAAACCAAAATGGAACTTTTCAAAACCCAAATTAGGTTTCTAGGATATGATATCTCCCAAGGAACTACAAGACCAATTAAAAAATCCTTACACTTTACTAGCAAATTTTCTGATCAAATTTTAGATAAAAAGCAATTTCAAAGATTCTTAGGTAGCCTAAATTATGTCTTAGACTATTATAAAGATATTAAATTAATATCAAAATCCTTATATGATAGGGTAAAGAAAAATCCATCGTCTTTGATAGAAAAACAAACTAAGGTTGTCAAAACCATCAAGAAACAAATCCATAGCCTACCTTGCCTAAATCTAGCAAGTCCTAGTTTATCCAAAGTAGTAGAAACTGATGCCTCAGACTTAGGATTCGGACGTATCCTCAAACAAGTCAGAGATTCCAAAGAAGAGTTAGTCCAATTCCATTCAGGCTTATGGAATGAAACCCAACAAAATTATTCAACAATTAAAAAAGAAGTTTTAGCCATTGTTTTGTGTATTTGAAAGTTTCAATCTGATTTGCTAAACCAAAAATTTATATTACGAGTTGATTGTAAGTCTGCCAAATATATTTTACAAAAGGATGTTAAAAATCTTGCTTCAAAATAGATTTTTGCAAGACGGCAAGCAATTTTATCTATTTTCGATTTTCAAATTGAATTCAGAAAAAGGAACAGATAATTCCCTTCATGAATTTCTTTCATGTGAATTCTTATAGGGATTACCAAATGGCTCCAAAGAAGTAAACCACTAACCCAAAACAATCCAAAGCCAACCTAGAACCAACCACTCCCAAAATCCCAAGTCCACCCAAACAAACAGCTTCTGAACCCAAAACATGGTACGAAATCGTCACCCAAGAAGAAAAGAGAAAGCAGCCTTGCCCCTTTCCACTCCACTACCACTCCAAATCAATTTGCCATCCTAGCTCAAACAGAAGCATTTCAAAAGTTGTAGAAACTGCTCAAAATCTCTAAATGGTTTCTTTCAAAGGAAAAATGACTGTTGGGATTTCTGACCCAACACCAATTCAAGTAATACCACCCAAAAAATCAACTACCCCATATTTTGATAAAAAATCTGTTCGACCTATAGTAATGATTGAGGACGAGTACGTTGCAAACACACCCAGACAGGTGGCTGAAAAAATTTTTCCTAAAAATTGGCATTTTCAATTGAAAGATCCTCAAAACTATCAAAACTTTTATGAGTTTATCTTAGTAGATACAAAATCTATTTTTATTAAACACTATAGTGATAAAGCTAACCTGGAAATGTATACACATTCGTCTATTCAAATCCTTTCTGTTCTTACTCCCACTTCTTGGGGAGACAATCCTTCTAATTTCAGGAAATTCATCAAAGAGTATAGTCCCCAATACTTCAACTATTGGGACTATATTTTTGCCTGGTATAATTGTTTCCTATACTAGAATCCCCAGCACAAACACTCTTGGTTTTTTTATTTCAAACGGAAATACTTTTCATTTTCTTTACTGGTTTTGTACCTGGTGGGATTCCTACAGTCCCATTTTAGAAATGCTGCCTCCTGCAGCCCTTAAGGGCTTCAATCTTTTTAAAGAGAAGACCATCCTCCCTTCTCGTAGTCAAAGGTTTCCTATCCTTCTCGAATTCTATTTTCAATTTTCTTTATCTTGGATTGTATTATGGGAATATGTATTTATACAAAATCCTCTTCTACCTAATACTTTAGGTAGAAAATTCAAAATCAAATGGTCGGCAGAATTCAATTCTTAAAGAGCCACCAAACCAAAAATTATTGAATGGCTTGCCCGATACTCTTTGCAGGCACCTCCCGTCATTGATCCTTTTGCAGCAAGATTCCTGCAACAGAAGTCAAGGACAAGTGCAAAGCTAGTCGGAGCCAAATCAAAATTTGAGTATAAAAGGGCTCTTGCTAGAATCCCTTTCCAAACTAGAAGAAGAAGAAGAAAAAGACTACGCTAGCTTTGATCTCCTTATTTAGCTTGGAGATGATGACTTCCTAGAGCTCTAGCCAGCTAAGAAGTCATCACCAACGCGATCACCACTATCATCGGCACGACCATCATCGGCACCGGCACGACCACGAGATCAATATAACGCTCACCATCAAAGTGTTAGGTCCACCCATAATGCAGGAAGGTCAAGATATCAACAATCCAGTTCAAGCAACACCAACACTGACAACAGTTCCAAGAAATCAAAATGCTGAAGTCCAAGCCGATCAAGATCCTTCAAACCACGACACTCTTGTGGCACCTCCAAATAATCAAAACCTTCAAATATAGCCGGAAAGTCTCATGAATATTTTCAGGCACCAACCCAATATCAACCTACCAAACCAATCTTCAGCGGCTTCCTCACCATCTCCAATACCATCAATACCCCTAGGATTCCAAATTATCCACAGATGAAGGCCAATAGGTTGTGTTCGGACAACACCAGGGCCCTAGCAGATCAAAAAGGAATCTCCAGCAAAAACCAGCTCATCAATTCGGGCCATGACTCGAAAGTTTCTTGCAAGAGTATACGACAACATCAAACCAGAATATTCAGACTCCTCATAAAGTGACAAACGACTCCAACTTTAGTCTCCATCTATCAAATCCCATCTTCTTTATGTTAGGCAAAAGGAGACGTTAGTCGCCATCAAGACCACATCAAAGCAAAAGCAAAAGCATCTTGGACAATGCATCCATTGACCACCTGCAAAAGCAAAAGATTCCTCACTATTCTCTGAAAAAGCAAAAGGCATCCTCCGGACTTGTAGAGCAATGAAGTCCGCCTGGCGTCTATAAAAAGGCCCTTTGGCAGAACATCAAGGGCATCCGGAAAAAACACCACTTTTTCTCTCTCAAGCCTTGTAACAAAACCTCGTATAACCTCTCCTTGTATCAAAAACCTCTTACCCTTCACCCCAAAACCCCCAAAGGTCCTTCTATTGTAGCTTCAACCTTGCGGACGCGAGCTTGTAGCCTCATCCCTCAAACAACTAAGTGAAGGGTTAGGTTGTATCATTCTCAAATATTTCAATAAAATTTTCTTTTATCAAAATTATTGTGTTAACATCCTCTCTATCTCTCTTTATCAATTTGCAGTAGCTAGTTACGTGACTGGTTTCAAACTTCCAAACTCGTAAGCAAATCTTTCAATAATATTTATGCTTCTCTTTATCAAATGGGCAAGTGGTATCAGAGCCTGATATATATATATATAATGAACAGTAAATTACTATTTTCTGATGAACTACATGATTGTTTTATTCAGTTCATTCGAGTATAAACAGCCTTCCATTTCAAGGTTATCATGGAATATTAAGGTGGCAGACGTGCAGACAAGCACAAAGTATTGAAACATTTTGGCATGGAACTGGCTAAAAACTTAGCTAACCATGGTTAAAAACAATTTTGTTTGTTATAAGAAAGAAAACATCTTGATGGTGTCTACCTTAGTTCAAAATATCCTGGCAATAGTAAATATGAATTTCCAAAGCTGATGCTCCTGGAAAATATAATTTTGAATAATAATCTTGTGCATCATGGTTATTATATTTTTGAAGTACTGTCAGAACAGCACTATCTCTGAGATTGAAATGGCCACACAATTAACAATTTAAAATTGCTTTAAATATATCTTTGTATTGTAATTTGCATTCTTTGCTTCCTGTAGATGTTTACTTTCATGACCACTATTCCACATTTAGTCTCAATATAAATTGCATAATTGTGATAGATAGTCCACTTTTTTTTCCTTTTCAGGTAATGGTTACACTGCAAGCCCAATGATATTTTCGCAGAATTTGATAAGGTTAAGTTGAAAGAGCTTTTCTATTTATACAATACATAATCTTCTCTGGCTTTTCTTCACATCATTTGCTTGACTGTTGATAATTTTGTTTAGCCCTAATGATTGCGAACAGCATGCAGAAGCAATGCCATTTGAAACTCCAAAGGAAGTTTGCAATCCATCAGGTGCTACAATAATTGTTTTTGTTTTTTTTACCAATTCGTTATATTGTAGTTCAGTTTATCATCCATCAGTCCCCTACTTGATTTATGTGATCATTATCCATGCTGTTGCTTCCATTACTCAGATGCTCCTGTGGTACTTGCAGGTGCTAGTGAAACAATGATAAAGACCTCCAGGGTTGATTATGATAGCCTTCCTCCCTACATGAAAAGTCTAGCATCATGGGAGGTTTGGATTTTTATCTTATATTTGCAATGAATTTTGTATTATTTCTTGTAAAAGGTGACACCATCTTTATTTGTTTGAGGACCAAAAGTCTGGCTAATCACAATAACCACATTTCCTTATTCTATATAACACTTGGGATGCTTTGTGATAGCCTTACATCAATCACTTGAATTAGAACTTCAAAAGTCACTAGTGAACCACAAAACATCCTACTCATAATTATCTGAAAAAAATAGAAGAAATACACTCTGCTTGTTTCTTGACTAAAAACTGTCTTCACATGAAAAAAATATACTTTCTTGGCAGGAAAATATCCACTCAATATTCTTCCTAATGATTTAGGTAATTTGCATGTGTTTTACTTTTTAAAACATGGAGCATAACAACTGAAGGAATTCCTTTTCTTAGATATTAGATTGTCTTTATTTGATCAATGTGACACATCAATAAATCACAAATCTTAACTGATATGATAGAAACTGTATGGCTTGTCTCCAAATCTCAGCTTAACTCCATGTGCACAAATTCATGCACTGTTAATCTTACTCTCATCCCAGTCAATGTCTATTACCTATGTATCCATTTCCTTTAATTACTCATCACATATTGCATAATTTCTAAACATAAATAAAATCTTGTTTGAAAAGACTTGCTGTTCCATTTTCATTTACTTCTCCACATAATTAATTGTGATATGAATTCCCACTGACTGCTTGAGAAAAGCTGCTGAAGTAGCTAGGAAAATGATGAGGTCAATTGTCAAAACTTGTTGAGAGTGAAAAATGGGAATGGCCCCTTAATCTTGGGATGTAGTTCTCATGTGATAAATGCCAAGGGCGTTTTGGATTGCACCCAATGACCCTGATGTGTTGTGTCATATATGAGTTTAACTGGATTTGTTTGTGGGTCATGGATTTTTTTTTTTTTTGGATTAGAGGGTTGATGGATTTGATGCATTGCCTTATGCATGGCAAGAAAACAATACAAGCAAACTAAACTACATTTTGCTAATCCATCTCTAACTCCTGTTCTTGAAGGATCATGCACCTTTGTAATCTATCTATGACTCCTCTCTTTGGCTGATGTGCATCACATGTGCCTAAGTTTAATCCTTATTAATTTAAAGCTTGAACTCTTTTGCTTCAGAGATCATGTATTCACTATAACACTATGTAGATGGAATATACCACTAGAGAGGTACAAGCATGGTATAGAAGTGCCCAAAATTTATTTTATGTGCACAAGTTTATGTTGGTTCATGATAGTGTGTTCTAGTTAGGCATGCATTGACATGGAACAACACAAACAACAAGTGCCCATTTACTTTGCCATGGCTCTGGTACATGACTAGGCTGTCATGGCATGATATGCTACTGTACCATTGCATCCATGACTAGAACAACTGTGGCAAATGATATTTGAATCCTTGTTTTTGTGTAAGCTATTATAAGCATTACAATGTTCCTCTCATACTCTACTACAAGATGTTGCAAGGTTTTAAAACTTGTTTCCATTTTGGTTTTGGTTGGTTGAGATTTGGTTTCAACAAATTTGGCAGTTTTGATAGGTTCCATTTGAGTTTCTGAGACTTGGTTGACAAATCAGAAAAGATTCAGAAAAAATTGAAAAGTGAAATATTAGACAAGTTATTTAACACTATTTTGATGTATTTTGCGCTTTTTAGGATCACAGTTCATGTAGTTATGGTAGTTTTAAATTGAAATACTTCTCTTATGAAAGCAATATGCATTTAATAAGCATAATATTATATGATTGTACCAATTCATTGCGTAGCAAGCAAGGTTTCCCATCTTGGTACCAAACCTTATGTCGATACCATCCTATTAAAGTGTCAGTATGCGATATGGTATGAGACGGCGAGGCATGTCGAGTATCAATATGGTATGAGACTATCTATCGTTTTGGTATGCTTGTGACGGTATGGTACCGACTGGTATGGCAAACTTTGGTAGTGTTGCTATCAAAATTTGGCCTTGCAAGGACCATCTAGAGGGCAATGTTTGATTTATGATGGTGGAATATGATTTGCCTTGAAGTCGTGAATCTATACACCAAAAGAACATAAAAGCTCGCTGGAATGGCTTCGGTCAGGCCCTCCTATGCCCAAGTAAGGTTGGGCTATAGAATAACAATAAAGAAAATAATAGATGATTAAAATGGTGTTACCCTATTCTGGTTGGTGTTTGATTGAGTTGGAGATGGTCGGCTTGGATCGGATCTGGTCGATGTCTGCTCGATCTAGAGATGGTAGGATCTGGTCAACGTCTGGCTGATCTGGAGATGGCTAGCTTCGGGTTTTGATATGGTCAGCATTTGGCCGATCTGGAGATGGTCGGCCTGGTGATGGAGATGTCGCAACAAGTGCTGGCGGCAAGGTCGATGTAGTTGATGCCGGTGCTAGTATCGATGAAGCAACCTAGGCAAAAGGTGACATCGAGGATGGCAGAGTCAAGGGTGATGAGGCCGGGCACGGTCATGGGTGGCGGTAGCCTGGGTGTGGGTAGAATTGGAGTTGAGGGCTTAGTTATGTCTTTGTTTTTCCTCTCCTCATCAACAAGGGCATTAAAGCTTAGTACATATCCTTCCAATCCAGAAGATTTCCCATGACTCTTGTAATCCACAAACTGCATGGTTCGCTTTTGCTAACTGAGTTCACGTCTCTCTTATATATATGCTGCATTCCACCGCATATCAATGACATAAAAAGATTAAGGCCTTTGGTTCTTTATTCTCCAGCAGCCATATGCATGTAAAGAGCTCCAATTGATGGGGATTCGCCATAAATTCCTCTTCATATATGATATACTTGTTGTCTTGAGCCATGAGAAGAAAGAGCCACCAGCATATGAAATGGTTTTTGGTGGAGATGAAAAGGAGATGGGAGTCCCGAGGATATATATATATATATATATATATATATATATATATAGAGAGAGAGAGAGAGAGAGAGAGAGAGAGGTGGTTTAAAGAGAGTGGACGCGGGCATTGAAGAATGGGAAGGACGTGAGTGTGGGTGTGAGCATGGGCATTGGAGAAATATAAAGGTCATCATACCATATCAGGCAGCAATACCGAAATCACTTAATATCAACACAACTACTCAAGACCATATGTTGTTGCAAGCTGGACCATTTAAATAAATTGTGGTGTCATCATCATTATGATGCAGTAAGAATGTTGACAGCTGCAATAGCAAGAGAGCTCACCAACATTTGAAAAGTAGATGTCAACATGTCATCATACAATAAGTGATGCTTTTCTTGAAAGTTGTGGTGTTGATTATCGTCTATAACTATGGATCCTATGAAAGAGATTTAGTGGTGGTAGGAACAAAGTTGATTGAGTGTTCATGTTAGAGCACTAATATTTGAGTTTCTCATCCCATCTCTATGATGATAAGTGCTCATATCAGTTATTTTAAGCCGCATTATACTTTTCATTTGTCCAACCAAGAAGTTTGGAAGGTACTAGGTCACAAGTACCCTTAGAGGACTTGTATATGTAAGGATTGGCTTTGCTTGCATACTTATAGAGAACTCTCTCCATAAGCATGTAAGACATCTCAACATGATATCACAAACAATAATGAAATAAATTTAAATAATTAATATTCAAACTTAATTTAAATAACAAAATCAAATGTGTTGCAAAAAATATTCTAAAGTCTTGCATCAAACTTTAATAAAATGTAATCTAAAATAGATATCAAAATTCTATTTCTAGCTGCGATCCCGTAATGTATCCCTAAGTCAAGCTAGTTCTCTGAATCTATAAAAATAATAAAATATGGAATAATAAGCTAGATAGACTAGTAAGTAATGAACATTTTAGCTAAATAAATCAAACAATAATAATATACATAAAAATGAATATACAAAGTCTTCTCATTCAAATCAAATCTAAATATATAGTACTATCAAAACAATATGCTTGCAAACACAGTCTTTTCAAAATTCAAATTTTGTTTATAAATCAATTTCTTTCAAAACATCAAATTCATTTTAATAGCCATGAATTATGACCAGACTTATACCTTATGGCTAGGCCAAAGAATGAGCTCAACATAGTTAAAGTGCCAATATATAACCCCACTATCAGGGTGTTGATATGCCAACATATAACCCGCACTGGCAGGATGTTGATATACTAGTGCATAACCCCTATTGGCAGGGTATTGATATATAGTGCACAACCTCCACTCATAAGATATTGATGTATTAATGCACCAACCTCCATTGGCAAGGTATTGATGTACCGATGCACAACTCCCACTAATGGGGTATTGATATACCAATGCATAATCCTCATTGGTAGAGTATCGATATATAGAGGTGGGCATCGGATCAGGCTGTCCATGGGCTGGCCCGGCATGAATTGGGCTATGCCAGGCATGGCCAAAAACTAGGGGCCGGGCTGGGGGTTTGGTGGCCCATGGGCCAAGCTCGGCACATGCCTAGTGAAGGGAAATCCTGATTTCCCGGTTCAGGTTCGTCCAGATCTGATCAGATCAAGAGATATATTTCAAAATTTTTTCTCTTGATCCCAATCAGATCTTGATATGTTTCAGATCTGATTCTTATTATTTTAATAAATAAAATAAAATAATATAAATTAAATCAAATTTAATTTACCTGATTTGGGTAATCCTATTACCCTGTAGATGATCCTGATTGCAGCGGAAGGTTCTGGATCTAGCCACGCAAGCGCCTGGCCTCTACCGGTATCCACTCGGGTTGGATCTGGAGATCCTCTTCTTCTCTATCACGTCTCCAAAAATCAGATCTGGAGGATCTTCAAAACTCCTTTTGAAGATCAGCAGTCGTCCTTTGCAGCAGTGCAGCCTTCTTCTTTTGATCGCCTTTCTTTTGATCTGGAACGCACCAACCTAAGTCCAAAACTCTTTTGGACGTGGAGAGGAGGAGGAGAAGTTTAGGCATGGAGGAAGAGGGGAGAGGCAGCCTTGGGGCGTGGGAAATCTCTATTCTAATTGCATTAGAATCTGAGTTGGGCGCAGGGTCTTATTTATAGACTAAGTGTGATCCAACTCCTCTTCCTCTCAACCAATCACAACCCTTTGTGAAATCAGATCTAAATCTGATTGGTGGGAATAGAGACCCCTGGATTCCTCCTTAGAGGGCGCCTAAGACCAGTCAAAGTTGGTTCTTAGAAGAACTCTAATTGGAATCCAAAAAGGAGATGGAGTCCTTGTCCAACAAGGACTCCTAGGCGCCTCCTACTTGGGCTCACGCCACCCTTGGCGTGCGCCCTTCTCCTTGCCAGGTTCTGGCAGGGGGACAGGCCCCCACCAGCTCTCCAATAGGTGCATGACATGTGGTCAAAAGTCAAAGGGTCAATGGTCAACGTTTGACCAGTCAAAGGTAGACTTTTGACCAAAGTCAAAGAACAAGAAATGGCAGGTGACCAAAAATGGCAGGTAATGTCTTATAAAATAAGACAACCTTCTCTAACTTGGACAACCTCCAGTTAGACCATATGAAGGCCTCTGATTGAGCACAAACTCCTTTGGCTCAGTCAGGACAACTTATTTGTGATAGTAAAAGAAGAACGTTAGGTTCAATCGAGTGCTAGCACGATTTCCTTGAACCTAATTGAATCTCATTCAGATCAATTGAACTAGATCAGTTCAATTGATGATCATCAGATTCAAACCCTTGTTTGTGTGATCCAGTTAGGTTCAGTTCTGTATGGTAATGGGATATGTCATGATCTCTATCATAGACATCATCGAAACTCCTTTCGATGGATCAGAACTCTTCTGATTCGAACAGCTAGAATGATCGATCATCTAAATCATTCTAATTGCTCCCAAAATCCATCAGTGACACCTAGCAGTATATGGTGGCAACCCATCAGAGCTGAATGCGAACCTCTTGGTGCAGCTACTTGTGTGATTAAGTTCTTCTATCTTGAGCCCTGATCAGATTAGGGTTAAGGTAAACTCGTCAAACCCTAGTCTCTGTCATATGATATAATCATTCGATTCGAGTCCAATGTGAAAACCTAAATAGAAACTCTTTCTATTATTTCACTCTGCCATGGCCATGGGCTTCAGGACTTGATTCTCATGATTATCATAGGGCTGCTCCTCTACCACCGAGGTAGATAGATCCCATCTTGATGCAATCCAGTTCCTACAATGAACATGCTATAGCCAACATACACCTCAGGGTTCCATATGGCTAGGAGACCGAGTAATGGTGTAGTCAAACTATAACACCCTCAAGGTGAACTGCCGATGCATCTCAGGTCAAAGAACCAGACACACTACTGCAGCATCGAGTCAGTCATTGACGAGAAGGTAGACTCCCTAATGACTACTCGAGGTGGTCACGCTCAATGCCCTCGTTCTCTAACGAGTACCTGTACTCTCGCTCCGGTGTCTCCACACCGTAGACTCAAGACTCATCTACTAAAGAGAAGCGATCGTACACCAACCTTCCGGATCAATCATCATCCTCATGATGATTCTATGGTCGGGAGCTGTTTATGAGTTAATAATGATTATTCATGTCTTAAATTTTCAACTCTTGAAAATATGAATTATCATTACCATTAACTCAAAGGATGTATCACAGACACTAAATACACAAGTGTGATAGAAAATAACCCATTTTATTAATTATAGTCAAAATTACAATTTTGCCCCTAGAAGTGTATTACAAGTGTCAGCCAATTCTGACTTCTAGGGCACATATATCTAACACTTAGGTCCAGCACGGCACGTGCCCAGGCCCAGCACGACCCTCATGCCAGCCCATATGGGTCGTGCCAAGGCACAGCCCACGTGCCAGCCCATATGGGCCGTGCCTTGGCATGATCCATATGGGCCTTGGCGTGGCCCATTTGGCATGCTATATTTTTAAAATTTTTATTCTAAAAAATAATTTTTATAAAAATAAATTAAGTTTAAGGATAAATAAAAAAAAAGACAGGAGATATTGAAATTTTTTTGTAAAAGTAAAAACCACCTTGTAATGGTAGAGGGTTTGGCATGGACCCCTATCAGTTTATCAATATAAATCAAAATTATACAAAAGAGGGAGGGGGGCTAGGCCTAACCTCCAGAATACAAAGAGGGAGAGAGAACTGCGAAGAAAATAGAGATGACTCAATCTAGCCATTTTTTGGCTGTTGGAGGGGTTAAAATAAGAAAAATAGCCGTTAGAACCGCTTAAAAAATAAAAAAAATTAATTTTAACCATTACGGACTGGCCTGGCCTGTTTGGAAATGTACGGGTGGTGCCTGGCATGGCTCGTTTGAGGCCGTTGCAGGCCGTGCCTGGCACGGCCTGTTTGGGCTAAAAAAAAGGAAAACAGGCTTGATGGGCCAACGGGCGTGCCAGGCCCAGCTCGTCAATTCTCAGGTCTAGGGCGGTGCCGGGAGGAGGGTTTGGCATTCCCATGCCATGCTGGCATGGCCCGTTTAGTAGCTGGACTGTGCCAGGCATGGCCCGCTACAGTATTCGGCCTATTGGGCCTGGGCCGAGCCGGGCTAGGCATGGCTTGATGCCCAGCACTATATATAGTTAAGTTGCGAGTCAAAATCTGTCTTAAATCAAAACTCTTTTTATATAAAATTAGTTTTATATTTTAAATCAAACAATATGCAAAACCATCAGGAATTGAAATTAATTGATCGTAATCCATAATAGAATCAGTACCTTCGATAATGTATCGAATAATATTCTATAATAAGATAAATTCAATAAATAAATATCATGCTTTATATTCATAAATCACAAATAATATGATTTAAAATTCAATAATATAAATATTACATACTTTATCGATAAATCTAGAAAGGGTTACATTACTTACCTTGTGAGCAACACCAACTGACAGATCCAATTAATTATAAGTATCTCTCTTAGAACCTGTCACCATTGCATCGGAAGCTTGTGCATCTTGTTGTGTGAGAGCATGGATCCTTCCTTGGATTTGGGGTTTTTGACTTACATCCTTGTTTTGCTCCATTTTCTAGGTAGGTTGATTCTCCTTTATGGACATTCATCCATTTTATGGCCCTTCTGTCCATGACCAAAGCAAGTACAAATGTTCCAATGACAATCATTTACAACATGATTTTCACCATATATGGAACATTTATTATTGCTTGTTTGTCCATGGTTATCACTTGTTGATCTCTTATTTGAACGTTCAGTATTTTTACTACTCTACCCTTGAGATTCACTTGACCTAGTTCTCTTCTTTTGATTCCTTTTCCTTTCTATTAATTGACTTTTCTTTCAATTATCAAAGCTTTGTTTACCATAGCTGCATGGTTAGTTCATACAGCACTATTTGCTTTCTAATTTCAGTCCTTAGTCCTATTTCAAATTTATACCCTTGATCAAGCTTATCCTCGACCAAACTTGGAATAAATTTAGCCAGCTCAGTAAATCTAGTTTTGTATTTTGCAATAATCAACCCTCTTTGTTTAGATGAATGAACTCTTGCTCTTTTTGAGTCCTCATACTCTGAAGAAATACTAATCATAAAAATGCTCCTTAGAATCTATACCATATTGGTTGTTTCCTATCTTGTTTATTTTTGTGTTTCAGTATCTGCCACTAGTTAAATGCCTCATCCAACAACATATAAGATGCATAAAAGATCTTTTCATCATTAGGGCATCTTTGAATAGGAAATGCTTTCTCCATCTTCATAAGCCAATTTTTAGCTTCCAAAGGTTTTGCGGTCCCTTTGAAAGTAGTGGAGCCAGCATCTTGAACTTTGCAATGTTACTTCGCTGCTCCTGTTGTTCTTGACATCCTTGTGTTGCATCTATTATTGCACTTGTCATTGTTGTAGTAGTTGTTGCTGTGTTTGCATCAATCCAACTAATGTTTGCATTAGTTAGGCCATATTAGGTTTTGGTTGTTCTGGTTGATAGTTCC